>JAQNBH010000001.1:23906108-24163243 GCA_028752905.1 Cladorhizidae sp. MBARI D1340-BT2
GTGTGAGGTACCATTTTCGATTCTAGTTGGAACATTCACTTTCAACAACTACCAACATCTGGAAATTCTGTGGGATGGCTTCGACAAAAACAAAAAAGTTAAAATAAGTAGCTATCTATGAATGTGGTGTTTAGGCCACTGAATGCCTCCTAACTTGAAAGTGCTCCCAACGGGAGAAATTATGTGGGTTTGGCTATTTTCTGTCTCAAGATTCCTAATCCGACCCCAAATGAAATCTGCTTTGTGTGAGTGGGATTGCTATTTCTGTCAATGGAGTACCACATGTCATCACTCACCAGGGAGGATCCAGGGATGTGTGTTGTGCATATGGCCTTGGGTGTTGATCAAGGGTGGTCACAGGGTGGGGGGTTGGGGGGATACTCAATAATTGTCCATTAGGACTGTATATGCATGTGTGTAGAGCACATGGTGATTTTTACTTGGGTGTGGTTACATAAGAAACTCACAAATTAATATTTTTCATAAACTGAGAAATGAGAAAAATCTTGGATTTGAACTTGGCCACTTTTTCTTTCTTGGAAGGGAGGAACTCAACTGCTAGGCAACAGGCACATGGGTTAGCTCTTCTCACAGGTACTTAAACTCTCTCACAGCCATTCTCAGTCTCAGTTATAAACCATCTTGCTAATTTGTTAAAAGAGGCAGGGCCAGGGCCTAGGGTATTTGTGTTGTGTTGTGTTGACTTTTGTGGGTACCCTCCAGGAAGCGGGGGGGGGGGGGGGAAGGGGTTCATTTTCATTGATCTAAAAAGCGAAAAAAATTTATCTGGATTACCTTTACTTCGTTATACTTAAAACATTTCCTTCTATATGTATTTAGAATGTATGTATTATTACACTGTTAAACAGAGAGAGAGAGAGCTAAAGGATTGGCATGCATAGAGAAGGTGATGATCTATGTCACAAATATACATTTACACAATCTGTAACTGATGCATGATAGGGTGGGTAGATGTGGCTGGCAGAAAGCATGTTCTTGATAAGAACAGAACAGTTTCTTCAGTTGGTGCTTGGATAATGTCATAATTTGACCAAAGGTGGTATCTTCCTCACTCATACCCCACAAATTTTGACCTGCTCTTACATGTAGCTGGTGCGATTCAATATCGCAGGCTGAACTCTGCATGTGGAGGAAACAAAAAATATGCTAATAGTGCTGTGTAGACGTGTATACATAATTAGGTATAAAAATTATGGTTGGTTTATACATCTTATTACACCAGATCGAAACTCAACCATCACTCTGCCCTCAGAGTTCTTCCCAATCTGAAAACTACTCTGATATTGAACTTCTTGCAGAACCTCCTGCATACCCTTTTGCATTTATATATAATAATATCTAAATGCAGAAAGGAAGATAAATATACCAATACAGGCAATCAGGAGTCTGAAAAGATGGATCCTATGGTGGTAATTCCTTATGTAGCAGGGATTAGTAAAAACATCAGGACAACTGAACATAGCTAGTATGCAGTGTACCACATCCTTTGCAGCTGTGGGAAGTACAAATAGGGGAGACCAACAAAGACTGAAGACAAGAGTGAAAGAAGATTAAGATGCCTGTAAAAAGTGTTCTAAAGAGAAATCTGCAATTGCTGAACATGAATGGGATAATGGTTGTCCCATTTGGTTGGAGGAAACCACCATCTGAGAGAAGGCCAGAATGCAGAAGGAACTGCTAGTGAAGGAGGCATTGCACATCAGCCTATAGTACAATAATGTGAGCAGTTCAATTCAAATTGTGGAATGGACTTGCCTGCATGGCTGCTGGGGGGAGGGTCATCTCAAGAGACTGAACTTGAAGCCATGACCTTCATTAAAAAAATGTACTCAATTATTTATTGACGTTTTAATATAAAGCATGTCTTTTTTATTACTATTATTATTACTATGATTATTACTATATTATTATTAATATTATTATTAATATTATTATTGCTATTATATTATTATTATTACTATTATAATACTGTTATTATTACTGTTATTATTATTACTATTATTATTACTATTATTACTATTATTATTATATTACTATTACTATTATTATTACTACTATTATTATTACTATTATTTTGTATATTATTACTTAACTTTTTCGATTATTATTACTATTATTATTATTATTGCTTTTATTATAAAATTCTGTATTCTATATTGGTATTGTTTTGGTGTTTATTTATTAACTTATTCACATCCAGTTCACATGATTGATACATGTGCCAAGGTGTTACTCTATATTATGTGGTGAATAGCTAGTTACCAGTATATAACAAACTTATGTGAGTACTAGCATCTCATTATTCCTGATTAAGGCTAAAGCATCTAGTTGAGAGTGTAAAATTCAAGTTGATTTATATCTTGTCTTTTTCATTACCATTATTTTATTATTATTGTTGTTGTTGTTGTTAATATTGTTGTTGTTTTTGTTATTACAACTGTTATTATTACTGTTATTTTTTATTATTATTAGTTATCATTATAGTTATTATTACTATTATTATTAATATTATTATTAATATTATTATTACTGTTATTACTACTATTATTATTATTACTATTATAATAAAATCTATATTTGTACTGTTTTGATGTTTATTTATTAACTTATTTGATTTTTCCACATCCAGTTCACGTGCTGGATACATGTGCCAAGGTGTTACACTATATCACGTGGTGAATAGCTAGTTAACAAGCTCATGTGACTCTTATTATAGAGAAGGTCATTGTATTGATTATGGCAACTGAGAGTTCATACAGTACATATATTATATATTTTATAGTTAAATGACTCATCATTCTTGTAATTTGAGTAGGCTTCATACTATTTATATATTACTAGCTGGGGAACTCGTCATTCCCCAGAGAAGTTATACAATCTAAATGTAAAATTCAAATCATAATTGTTTCTGATATGAGTTAAATCGACATACTACAAACATTATAATATTTCCTGCATTCCCAGAAGACTAACCCTATAATGGTACCTGATACATTCCTTCTGATGTCTGGTGTAACTAAACATATGGAAATGCAACTTACAGGTGGTTAAGATGATGCAAAAAGGACTAAAAATGTCGTCAATTCCAAAACCAAAGTTGTTTGGCTTGAACATCATTAAAGACTACCTAAAGTTTTGTGCGAATCTGACCAGGGTTAATTGATGTGAGTATTGTCACAGATCATCATGGTTATTATAGCTAGTCTGTCCAGACACAAAGTTTGTCAACCATCCTGTGTTTTCCTGGATTTTCTTGTAAGCAATTTAGTTAGCTACAGATCACGACTTTTGGACTTTTTATGCTGGCATTAGTGCAGTCTCGAAGCATAGCTTACCTAACTTATGTGGGAGCATTGTTAATAAGTGGAACGGTTTCATGAGGTTACTGCTACTCCGGACAGACAAAGAGCGATCACTCTGTCTGAGTGAGGCTTGCAGCAATGGCCGTCCTACTTTCCTAAGAGGACTAAAATAGCATATAAATATAAGGATGATTGGAAGCAATACAACATGATACCACATAAGAATAGAGGTGCATTTGTCCATTGCAACAGATTCCTCGTGTGATTTCTTTTTGCTCTGGTCCATAAGCTTATATGGCATATACACAATAACAAGCACTCCAAGTTGCCAAAACAGAGTGCAGATCTGTTTAAAATCATTGCTGGTACTTATAAAAAGGACACTGACCAGGTTATATCTGCAGAAGTCTATTTTATTGCTTAATTTACCTTTTATAGCAGAAGATCACTTTTCTTCTATAAGATTATGCTCCCCAACAGTATACTATTGCTCGGGCATTTGCAGAAAGCAGTACAAGGACTACAGCCATAGTAATATATGCACTGGCTCCAGCACTCGATTACAAAGTAAATCCATCTTGTTACAGCTCAACCCTTACCTATTTGTGTGATGGTGGCAATGATCAAACCAATGGTAGTATGTTGGCATAATGTTAGACTACTTAATAAAGTGGTGTACCATCCAGTTACACATTTTCAGGTGAATTCAAGTGTCAAGCGAGACATGTAACATGCAACCAGAGCTGTGCCTGAAGATCACAGCTAGAGGCGATTATGTAGGGGAATAATGTTCCCACGTCTGTTAAACCTCTTTGGTAAATTGGGTCTCAAATCTACCAATTGGACTTGTCAAAAACAAAGGAAACGTACACTTCATCCAGCTAGATCACTGTTTACTATTAATCACTAACACTAATGTTATAAAAACAGAATAATACAGAAATGGTTGTCTAGCTGGCTGTGGTAAACATGGGCGCACAGTGTTGTTTCCATTGTGTTTTAAATCAATCTAGTAAAACTATGGGGGGTGCTATATATGGTAATCACAGTCATGCATACCTACTATATATGGTAATCACACTCATGCATACCTGCTATATATGGTAATCACACTCATGCATACCTGCTATATATGGTAATCACACTCATGCACACCTGCTATATATGGTAGTCACACTCATGCGCACAATAAAATCATATTTGTACTCATTTCAAGGTGTTGTATTTGTTTGTTTTTGTTGCTGTTCTACACAGTAGAGTGGGAGAGCTTCACTTTTGTCTCACTGCGGAGTCCAATTCTGAGCTTCTGAACTTCAACTTATGTTTCTTTGTTTTGTACTATTCATATGACTCCACCCATGTATGATCAGCTAGCACCTCCTTCATGGACTGGGTAAGAGTTGTGCATGAGTTGAGAAACATGTTAGTCATTGACATGCATGGACATCTAAAGATATCTATTTGTTTGATATTAGCCTTCGGAATTTGAAAAAGTGTAAATAGGATTACATGCAGTACAAGCTTACTTCCAGATGCTAGTTTTCTCCCTCATATTTTAATAGGTTCAAGTTAAAAGGTTAGGATATAAGGCTTGACCAGTTTTAACAGTAGTTCTGGCCGTGTATTCTCCTTCGATACCAAGCCCAATGGGCCACTTATTATTGGGATGGTTTTCCATCACACTATTGCCACAGTGAATGTCCAGCTCATCACCATGTAGTTTTGTGGCCCACATGCACAGTTCTATTACAAATATATGCGTGAGCCAAATTCTGCAACTATTTGTTTATATTTTTCTCTCGCATCTATATATATAATATATAAGTAATCGATGCTGTCTCTGAACTTTGGTGGCACAACGTTTCCAAAAAGATCTTAACAAGACAGCATTAATTACAATGTGACTGCAGATCCAGAGCTAGTGATTCAACAGAAGCCAGTGCAGTTAGTGCTGTTGCCAAAGCAACTCGGAAGCTCAAGAAAAGAACTCACTTCATTGTAACCATACCAAAGCTTAGTAATGATTCAATGATCACTGACTGCCTTTTGGTCTTTGTCATAGGGTTTCTGTTTGGATGAATGTATTAGAACAGCTAGTATCATATTGCATCAAATGTAATAATAAGGGAAATCTCCGCTTTTTTTTATTTTGTCACAACATGCAATGACATAACCAATGAGCTATATGAACAGAACTCAGTTATATAATTAGACACTGTAAAAATTTACTATGAAAAACATGACTAATATTTATGAAATATAATTAATTCCTTACAGTTCTAAATAAAAATTGGAAATGTAAATTATTTGAATATTTATTACAATGACTGTTTGCTGTACAACATGAACAGCTGAAAAAAATGTAAGTTGCATTTGATGCTATAGGCTATTATGTTAATAAGAGAAATCAAATAAATGGACGCGATCAATTTATTATAAAAATGCAAAATTCACTCAATTCAATTGCAGTGCATGAAAACAAGTAATCTCACAAATTTATGAGATTTAGGTTCATAAGGTTAGGATGATGTTACTATATAAGGACATTGTCACATGGTATAAACATAAAAATAGCATGCATAATAGAATGCTCTTTGCTAACAGTTTGGGTGTCTAAAGTGAAGTTAGCCACTTTCAAGGAGTGATGTCATGTGCTTGTTTTCCAGTGAGCTAGAAGTAGAGTTATTTGAAGAAGAATCCCATCAAACTCAACCAACCATCATATTGGTGTTGTACAGGCTGACATACATCAACTCCTGCATTCTTTTGCTTGTAATTTTATTGATCCTGATGTTAGCCGGTCAACAGAAGATATAACTTGTATTGATTCCACTGAGAGGAATATAATGAGGAGTTGGATATTGGCAGAGCTAGTCCGGAGTGCTATCATGAAGAGTTGTGGGAACTGCTCTTGAGAAATGCTGTTTTAAATGTGCAGACATTCTATGAAACAACGGATAAAAAATTAATGCTGTTTAACAATTCTAAACAGAAATAATTATGCTTTTCCTAACCCCAGGAATAGAGATCACAGATTTGGAAGTGTTCCATTTTGTCAACTAGTTTAACACATGTTTTGCTGGTTACTTATGCTGATCCAGAGCATCTCTTTGGCACAGGGAGAAAGATTATAACTGAAGACTGACGGCAGCTAGATCCTTCAACAGAGTGTGATTGGTCAGTGTAAAAATAATTAATGATAAGCATAGTTATTAAAATGTACATTTAATTCATGGTGGTATAAAATAATTTTCCATGCCAATGAAATACCTAGAGAAACCCTCTCCAAACACACGATAGCTATATTATTATTGGTCACTCTCACACTGTTTTCTATGTATAGCTGAATATCTTGTACCAATATTGAATACCACATGCTACATATATGCTAAGCGTGGTTAAGTCATCGAATATCCATTGAGGAAGTAGTGCTGGGTGTGGGGGAGAGGGGCTGGTCCTACAAAAAACGGTAAAATCCTGCATTATATCCTGCAAAGGTGTGTAGTGTGTTCACAGCTTGGCAAGTCTGTGGATACCACAACAGCTTGAAAAAATATTAGCAGGGTAGAGCTACTATCCATTGCCAAGACATGTATTAATCACCGTTAAATTATAAAATGCAAAACTTAACCTTAATAAAGATACTAGATATGAAGTAAATCCTACTCACATGGTAGCAAACATGCCACCAAAACTGCCAAAAAGAGCCTAAAATGAACTATTTGCTCCATTCAATAGGCATTTGGTTCACCATGGTGCAAGGTCTAGGAACTTCTCCTCATTAAGAATTGTCTAGGCTGTGCTCCAAATGAAGTTTAGTAAAACAGTTCTCTCTCTTCTTGCTGCATTCAACTTCTTCTGGGTGTGGCCCTGATTTGCTGCTTCTACTATTATATGGCTGTACCCAAGACTTGTCGAGAATGTCATGATGAAAGGGATTCATCTTATACTCTTACTCACAGCTTCTTGTGAGTGCCACCCTATGTTACTGACTCACACTATTACATGGCTGGACCATTAGTCATTTAGGATATGGGAGCAATATTCATTTTTTGTTTCTGTTTGTGTTGATGATTTGTGAAAAATTGTTCACTTAGTTTTGACAACTTTGGTTTTGGTAATTTGTTGTCAATGTCATCATCTTGTATTATTTATGTGCTCTTATTGGAATTTATAAAAGAATGTGCAGGTATTTCACAGCCACAGGCCATCAACGATCACAAGCTTTTTTCTCCGTTTGTAAACCAATATTTATGTTCTTGAAACTTTGCTTGGGTTGGTATGAAGGTCAAACAAACTTGAACAAGGATAGGCTCACTTGTGGGTGGGTAACTGGGAAATATGCAATCACATAAAATAGACGTACAAATTTTAAAATTTTAGTACATTTATGGGTAATTTAAACATTCCACACTTAGTTTCTAATAATGCTTTTCTTTCTGTACTTAAAAGTCTGCAATGAAAACATTAATTTGATGTACTACATGGTGGTATAAGAGATACCATGCTAAAGTTCTAGAGCATGTAGTTATGCTGCAACATATATAATGACTATGTAGAATATTCCAAACATGCTATTTTAACATTCTGGATTTATAACTATAGGACAAAGAAGAAAGAATGTTATATTTTCCAAGATACTCGAATTGATGATTCTAAGGGTTATGAGCACAGACCATGCATTGGCTAATATATCTATATATAGAGAGAAAGGAAACAGGATTCTGCTCATGTAGACCACAACCAGGCAGATGACTGTTTACAATTAAATAAAAATACCAATGGTTATAAAAACAGAACAATAGAGAAATGGTTGTTTAGCTGGCTGCAGTGAACATGTGCAGGCTCATTTTTCCATTCTGTTTTAACAAATCGGTGTAGAAGAACTGTTGTTTTTTTAATAAAGTCATATTTATACTAATTTAAAGTTTGTGTTTGGTTGTTTATGTTGCTGTTTCTACATAGTGAACTGCTGGATAGCTTCACTTTTGTCTAACTGCAAAGTTCAATTCCAACCTTCTGAGAATTCAACTTGCGTTTCTTAATTTTACACCATACAAATCTCTACATACCATGATTATTTTGTTGCTCTATGAATACAGACATGTATACTCAGCTAAAACCTCATCAGGCATTTGGTAGCAGTAGTGAATGAGTTGAAAAACATGTTAGTTGTTGAACATTTAGAGACATCTGGTTTGTATTATTTGCTTGTTTTAGCCATCTGGGATCCATTACAGGAAGTACTAACACACTTCCAGACGCTAGAAATCTTGCTAATATTTTTTATAGTGATGGAAGATAATCCTAATGGCTTGAGATCGAAGGAGAATACAAGGCCAGAGCTACTGTTAAAGCTGATCAAGCTTTATCTTAACCACTTAATGTGGACAAATGTACACCCTATTACCACAGTGAATGTCTAGCTCATCAATGCATATATATGTGTGAGACACATTCACTAGCAAAAGTTAATCACTCACATCTATAAATATAGAAACAAGCAATGCTGTCTAGAGCCTAGATTACTTTTATGATGAAGATGAAGGCTAGACAAAAGGTTGATGAACAAATTTAAATCGATTATTGAAAAATTATTACCTTGTTGATATATTATTATTGTTGTTATTATTATTATTTATTACTATTGTTGTTGTTGTTGTTATTGATGTTATCATTATTATTATTATTATTATTATTATTATTATTATTATTGTTGTTGTTGTTGTTGTTGTTGTTATTATTATTATTGTTATTATTATTGTTATTATTATTATTATTATTATTATTATTATTATTATTATTATTATTATTATTATTATTATTATTATTATTATTATTATTATTATTATTATTATTATTATTATTATTACTACTATTACTATTATTATTATTATTATTATTATTATTATTATTATTATTATTATTATTATTATTATTATTATTATTACCAAAAAAATGTATTTTACTATTTGTCTGTGAAACAAATTGATATTCCTTTACTGACAAGCCAATATATCTATGTTTAGTATATTTACAATTTTTACTTATGGTATTCAAACCGAATCTAAGAACAACTTGAACCTTTATAATCAAAATATATAAAGGTATAAACAACTGTTGAAAAGTGTCTTGCATGGAGAAAACCCTTACCATCACAAAGTGTTAGATATGTTTGTGTACCTGAACAACAGTCTTCTTCACTTAAATTAATCAACCTACAACTCTATACCCATTTGTTATACACACAAATTTGTAGTTTTCCTATTTCTTTTCAAATAGGCAAGGAGACAGCATTCTGGTGAGGGTGGAGTGCGCAGCTATCTGTCTGTAAAGAGGTGATGATAAAGCAGTAGCTGCAAGTCATCAAAAAGGAACCAGCAGGAACCTTGTGATCATCAACATAGACTGGAGGTCAAACAGGAAATTATTAGCAACTGATTCTTAAGATTTGACCAACTATTATATGGGCAGTGTGGAATAGTATTTGATGACTCCATTGACTACCATTACTGGCTAAATGTTAGCCTAAATTGGTTTTTCAAAGAAATTTCTCATATTGGTTATTCCATCCCAACTTTTTAAAAAAGGTATCAAAATGTTTCAAGTGCTACATAAGTATACTAAATGTAGCCAGACTTATGCACAAAACTAAAGCTCTTTACTCTCCTAAAATACTTTTTTAATGAGCCAAAAACAACTATAAGTAGGCCAAATGTATCCCTGAAATACATCTAACCAAAATAAATTTACTCGTCAGGTTTTCTTATGGAATTGTTTAGTTCAAGGGATAGTGGGTTGGGGGGTTGGCACCTGATAATTTTTATGTGTACAAGTTAATAACATTTTATCTGCAGTTTGTTTTGGTCTATGGGGAAAGAGTTGATTTTTACTTCTGTAAGGAGGGATATCACCCCTCCCACAACCCCCCTTTCCTTTGCATATCTACACACCTTGTTTGAGATCCCACATGAAGACCTTCAACTATTATGAACTGGAACAAGACAACCCTAGTCGAATTTCATGCTTGCTTGGAGACGGCAATTGTGCATGCTGGAATGGTATTCATTGCTCCAAAACAAGCCTACCTAAAGATCTACAAGTGCTTCTGAAGAGCATATTTAAGGAGATCATTTAAGTCAGAAAGGTCAAGCAGAGCTAACACTTCTACAAAATACTACCTCTACAAGGAGCACAGCAAAATCACCAAGTTTACAATTAAATAACCATAGACCAACAAATTCAATAACCTGAAGAGAATAAACAAACATGGGATCCAGGACTAGAATTATGATCTTGCTGCCATGTGTTCTGTGCTTCATGCAATTCAACCTGTGCATGGTCCCTGAAGGGTGCAACAGAACAAACCAGAAGGTTGTCAAAGACCTAATGGGCTTAACGGCAAGACTATTTGACAGGAAAACAAATGTAAGGTACATGTATTGCTCAATCTACTTCAGTCCATAATCCCACAGCACAAGCTGTATTTACTTTACATACCACACTTTTACTCCTCTAGTTGGAAGACAATATCCTACCAAAAGAACTGAGACAAAATCCTTCTACTAAACCAAATGCCACGCAGCGTCAAGAAAGAATGACTATGGTGAACAATCTTCTCTCAATCATCTCACAGAAAGAAAGTGTTATGAAAATGGAAGAAAATAATCAAGTAGTGACAGTACTAAAAGCTCTCTACAAGAGTCTCTACAATGCAACATGCAGTTTGGTAAGTTCACTTGTCACAGAGAGAGAGATGAGAGATATGGAAATTTGATGAGTGAAAAGTGCATAGCAGTGTGCTTTGGAGCCTCATGATGTGTTACCTTATTATTTGCAGATGTGGTCAGAGAATGGAATTAACTGCAGCAACATATATGAGACAAAGCGACTGCTTCTTCTTCTCAAGTTCAGGGACAGGGTAGTAGAGAATTATGAATTCATTGGCAATTTAAGTAACCGGACTGATTTTGAGAAGATAATTAATGAGCAATACATAACCGTCCACAATGTACTGAAGCCCAAAGTTGCCATACCACTTGGTGCCTTAGGTAGTTTTCCGAACTATAAAAAAACATGTCAAAACTGCTCAATTCACCCATGTCCAAATTTTATGTAACAATTGTAGAGATATATCAATTGCTACTTACTTGTATGTCATTATGTTTAGTCTATTATTGAACTTTATTGATCTCCTGTACTCATCTTTATTATTGTCATTCGACTCTTGGAAGAGTATTGCCATTATTGTAGAGATTATTGTATGTGCAAATTCTAAATATTATATACACCTAAAACTTGTGATACATGTGATGACCTACCGTTACATAACATGGGAGGTCTGGAGGTCAATGGTGCCTGGCATGTCACCAAATTAATGCCTTTAATATTGCTCAACCAACAGAAAGTTAAGTTAAAAATATCACGCTTAATTCTCAAGAAATAGATCAACTCAGATACTGCTAACAAGAACATACATTATCTATGGTCATAAATATTAAATGATGTTCAGGCAAATTGATTAGTTGACCAACATTTCTCATCATCACTCATTACTTCATTAATTAATACAGTAAAAAATAAAGTTTTTGAGAGAAAAGTGGGGAAAATTACTATGCCACAGCACTTTTAAAGAGGTGCCATAAAAGAAATACTAGTTAATTATTACTGTGGACCACATGAAGAGCCAAGAGGGTGAAGAGATCCATGTTAGTGTGTCATTTACATGTTATATCTTAGGCAAGTTTAACATGGTTTATATATTCCTGCAAGGGAGCAGCTATAATCAGAAAGATTCCACCATCATCTTTGTTACATCATCAGGTTAAACACATTATGATTTCTCATTACCTTGATGAACTGGAAAAAAATAGATTTAAGGTCTATTGCCAATGGCATGGCTGATGCAAAGAGAAAAGCAGACTCACTTACCTGCTGTTGGCCAGATTCAACTTGCAAATTTCAGGTTTTGGAGACAAGATATATGATGGGGCTACTAATATATGAGCCAGTGAATATTTAGGTGCACAGGCTTCTAAAGAAAGATCAACCTCTACTTCTGTGTCTTGCTTGTGGTTCACACTGTGTTAATATAGTTACTCAGACAGCCTGCACATCTTCTGCTATGATATGATTGAGACATTAGCTAGGACATATGTTCAGCAAATCAGAAAAATGCTTTAAGGGCAGTCCAAAAAAAGTGCCTTTTTCCCCAATAAGGTTCACAGTGAGATAAACGGCACTTTGTTGAATCATTGAACAGTATGATTCTGTTCTGACTAGTCTGGAAGAGATGGAATCTGATACTGGAGCAAAGGAAAATGGTCTGCTGGAGAGGTTTAATAAGGTTAAAATTGTGCTATTCTATCTTCTTGCATCAGAAGTAATGAACACAGGAGTAAACTTCTGAGGAAACCAACTCATCACTTCTTGGTATGAAAACATGCAGATATTGGTGACTCAGCTCAGTTCTGTGCTGTTAACTGTTACCAAACAGAATAATCACTTATATGGGGAATGAAAATGTGCAGCTGTTCACTAACTCAGTTCAGCTGGAACCAATATTGCATTTGTTTAAGTGTGTACTTGACATTGACAATATATTACAGATTTGAGGTGTTCGGTTGAGGAGAAAAAATGGATTAGTGGTGAATCGAGAAATATGTTAGTGTTTGTAATGCATTAGATTAGACATCCGATATATTGTAAAAACTGACTTATTGTATATATGTAAGTTATCTGTGGGGAAATGTGTATAAGACAGACGGTGCTAAATTAAGAATGCATGTAATTAAATTATATGAGGAATGGACATCCTCCACTCATGGAAAGATAAATAGATAGATAAATGGACAAGATCCTGATAATGAATACTCACGGTTTAATTATCTGCCAGTTATTATATTCCTTCGTGAAGGATTCAAGGAGCACTCAAAATATTTTTGTGCCTTAAATTCAATGAAAACATAGTTTAAACAAATCAAAGCAGAAGTCATAATTGTCGGTCTGTATATGTATGTGTGAGGTACCATTTTCGATTCTAATTGGAACATACACTTTCAAAAACAACTATATACCAACATCTGCAAATTCTGTGGGATGGCTTCGACAAAAACCAAAAAGTTAAAATAAGTAGCTATAATGGATGTCTATGAATGTGTATGTTTAAAGGCCACTGAATGCCACCCTAACTTGAAAGCGCTCCCAACGGGAGAAATTATGTGGGTTTGGCTATTTTCTGTCTCAAGATTCCTAATCTGACCCCAAATGAAATCTGCTTTGTGTGAGTGGGATTGCTATTTCTGTCAATGGAGTACCACATGTCATCACTAACCAGGGACGATCCAGGGATGTGTGTTGTGCATATGGCCTTGGGTGTTGGTCAAGGGTGGTCACAGGGTGGGGGGTTGGGGGGGTGACGCTCAATAATTGTCCATTAGGACTGTATATGCATGTGCATGGTGATTTTTGCTTGAGTGTGGTTACATAAGAAACTCACAAATTAATCATTAGGCTCCTTTTTCATAAACTGAGAAATGAGAAAAAAATCTTGGACACCATCAGGATTTGAACTTGGCCACTTTTTCTTTCTTGGAAGGGAACTCAACTGCTAGGCAACAGGCACACAACGGGTTAGCTCTTCTCACAGGTACTTAAACTCTCTCACAGCCATTATCAGTCTCAGTTATAAACCATCTTGCTAATTTGGTGAAGAGGCAGGGCCAGGGCCTATGGTATTTTGTGTTGTGTTGTGTTGACTTTTGTGGGTACCCTCCAGGAAGGGGGGGGGGGGAAGGGGTTCATTTTCATGGACCTAATAAAGCAAAGTTTTTTGATCTGGATTACCTTTACTTCATTATACCTAATTCTATATGTATTTAGAATGTATGTATTATTACACTGTTAAACAGAGAGAGAGAGAGAGAGAGCTGTTGGTGCTAAAGGATTGGCATGCATAGAGAAGGTGATGATCTATGTCACAAATATACATTTACACAATCTGTAACTGATGCATGATAGGGTGGGTAGATGTGGCTGGCAGAAAGCATGTTCTTGATAAGAACAGAACAGTTTCTTCAGTTGGTGCTTGGATAATGTCATAATTTGACCAAAGGTGGTATCTTCCTCACTCATACCCCACAAATTTTGACCTGCTCTTACATGTAGCTGGTGCGATTCAATATCGCAGGCTGAACTGTGCATGTGGAGGAAACAAAAACAATGCTAATAGTGCTGTGTAGATGTGTATACATAATTAGGTATAAAAATTATGGTTGGTTTATACATCTTATTACACCAGATCGAAACTCAACCATCACTCTGCTCACATGGGCCCTCAGAGTTCTTCCCAATCTGAAAACTACTCTGATGTTGAACTTCTTGCAGAACCTCCTGCATACTCTTTTGCATTTATATATATCTAAATGCAGAAAGGAAGATAAATACCAATACAGGCAATCAGGAGTCTGAAAAGATGGATCCTATGGTGGTATTTCCTTATGTAGCAGGGATTAGTAAAAACATCAGGACAACTGAACATAGCTAGTATGCAGTGTACCACATCCTTTGCAGCTGTGGGAAGTACAAATAGGGGAGACCAACAAAGACTGAAGACAAGAGTGAAAGAAGATTAAGATGCCTGTAAAAAGTGTTCTAAAGAGAAATCTGCAATTGCGCATGGGATAATGCTTGTCCCATTTGGTGGGAGGAAACCACCATCTGAGAGAAGGCCAGAATGCAGAAGGAACTGCTAGTGAAGGAGGCATTGCACATCAGCCTAGTACAATCATGTGAGTAGTTCAATTCAAATTGTGGAATGGACTTGCCTGGCTGCTGGGGGGAGGGTCATCTCAAGAGACTGAACTTGAAGCCATGACCTTCATTAAAAAAATGTGCTCAATTATTTATTGACGTTTTAATATAAAGCATGTCTTTTTTATTACTATTATTATTACTATGATTATTACTATATTATTATTAATATTATTATTAATATTATTATTGCTATTATATTATTATTATTACTATTATAATACTGTTATTATTACTGTTATTATTACTATTATTATTACTATTATTACTATTATTACTATTATTATTATATTACTATTACTATTATTATTACTACTATTATTATTACTATTATTTTGTATATTATTACTTTACTTTATTGATTATTAATACTATTATTATTATTATTGCTTTTATTATAAAATTCTGTATTCTATATTGGTATTGTTTTGGTGTTTATTTATTAACTTATTCACATCCAGTTCACGTGATTGATACATGTGCCAAGGTGTTACTCTATATTATGTGGTGAATAGCTAGTTACCAGTATATAACAAACTTATGTGAGTACTAGCATCTCATTATTCCTGATTAAGGCTAAAGCATCTAGTTGAGAGTGTAAAATTCAAGTTGATTTATATCTTGTCTTTTTCATTACCATTATTTTATTATTATTGTTGTTGTTGTTGTTAATATTGTTGTTGTTTTTGTTATTACAACTGTTATTATTACTGTTATTTTTTATTATTATTAGTTATCATTATAGTTATTATTACTATTATTATTAATATTATTATTAATATTATTATTACTGTTATTACTACTATTATTATTATTACTATTATAATAAAATCTATATTTGTACTGTTTTGATGTTTATTTATTAACTTATTTGATTTTTCCACATCCAGTTCACGTGCTGGATACATGTGCCAAGGTGTTACACTATATCACGTGGTGAATAGCTAGTTAACAAGCTCATGTGACTCTTATTATAGAGAAGGTCATTGTATTGATTATGGCAACTGAGAGTTCATACAGTACATATATTATATATTTTATAGTTAAATGACTCATCATTCTTGTAATTTGAGTAGGCTTCATACTATTTATATATTACTAGCTGGGGAACTCGTCATTCCCCAGAGAAGTTATACAATCTAAATATAAAATTCAAATCATAATTGTTTCTGTTATGAGTTAAATCGACATACTACAAACATTATAATATTTCCTGCATTCCCAGAAGACTAACCCTATAATGGTACCTGATACATTCCTTCTGATGTCTGGTGTAACTAAACATATGGAAATGCAACTTACAGGTGGTTAAGATGATGCAAAAAGGACTAAAAATGTCGTCAATTCCAAAACCAAAGTTGTTTGGCTTGAACATCATTAAAGACTACCTAAAGTTTTGTGCGAATCTGACCAGGGTTAATTGATGTGAGTATTGTCACAGATCATCATGGTTATTATAGCTAGTCTGTCCAGACACAAAGTTTGTCAACCATCCTGTGTTTTCCTGGATTTTCTTGTAAGCAATTTAGTTAGCTACAGATCACGACTTTTGGACTTTTTATGCTGGCATTAGTGCAGTCTCGAAGCATAGCTTACCTAACTTATGTGGGAGCATTGTTAATAAGTGGAACGGTTTCATGAGGTTACTGCTACTCCGGACAGGCAAAGAGCGATCACTCTCTCTGAGTGAGGCTTGCAGCAATGGCCGTCCTACTTTCCTAAGAGGACTAAAATAGCATGTAAATATAAGGATGATTGGAAGCAATACAACATGATACCACATAAGAATAGAGGTGCATTTGTCCATTGCAACAGATTCCTCGTGTGATTTCTTTTTGCTCTGGTCCATAAGCTTATATGGCATATACACAATAACAAGCACTCCAAGTTGCCAAAACAGAGTGCAGATCTGTTTAAAATCATTGCTGGTACTTATAAAAAGGACACTGACCAGGTTATATCTGCAGAAGTCTATTTTATTGCTTAATTTACCTTTTATAGCAGAAGATCACTTTTCTTCTATAAGATTATGCTCCCCAACAGTATACTATTGCTCGGGCATTTGCAGAAAGCAGTACAAGGACTACAGCCATAGTAATATATGCACTGGCTCCAGCACTCGATTACAAAGTAAATCCATCTTGTTACAGCTCAACCCTTACCTATTTGTGTGATGGTGGCAATGATCAAACCAATGGTAGTATGTTGGCATAATGTTAGACTAATTAATAAAGTGGTGTACCATCCAGTTACACATTTTCAGGTGAATTCAAGTGTCAAGCGAGACATGTAACATGCAACCAGAGCTGTGCCTGAAGATCACAGCTAGAGGCGATTATGTAGGGGAATAATGTTCCCACGTCTGTTAAACCTCTTTGGTAAATAAATTGGGTCTCAAATCTACCAATTGGACTTGTCAAAAACAAAGGAAACGTACACTTCATCCAGCTAGATCACTGTTTACTATTAATCACTAACACTAATGTTATAAAAACAGAATAATACAGAAATGGTTGTCTAGCTGGCTGTGGTAAACATGGGCGCACAGTGTTGTTTCCATTGTGTTTTAAATCAATCTAGTAAAACTATGGGGGGTGCTATATATGGTAATCACAGTCATGCATACCTACTATATATGGTAATCACACTCATGCATACCTGCTATATATGGTAATCACACTCATGCATACCTGCTATATATGGTAATCACACTCATGCACACCTGCTATATATGGTAGTCACACTCATGCGCACAATAAAATCATATTTGTACTCATTTCAAGGTGTTGTATTTGTTTGTTTTTGTTGCTGTTCTACACAGTAGAGTGGGAGAGCTTCACTTTTGTCTCACTGCGGAGTCCAATTCTGAGCTTCTGAACTTCAACTTATGTTTCTTTGTTTTGTACTATTCATATGACTCCACCCATGTATGATCAGCTAGCACCTCCTTCATGGACTGGGTAAGAGTTGTGCATGAGTTGAGAAACATGTTAGTCATTGACATGCATGGACATCTAAAGATATCTATTTGTTTGATATTAGCCTTCGGAATTTGAAAAAGTGTAAATAGGATTACATGCAGTACAAGCTTACTTCCAGATGCTAGTTTTCTCCCTCATATTTTAATAGGTTCAAGTTAAAAGGTTAGGATATAAGGCTTGACCAGTTTTAACAGTAGTTCTGGCCGTGTATTCTCCTTCGATACCAAGCCCAATGGGCCACTTATTATTGGGATGGTTTTCCATCACACTATTGCCACAGTGAATGTCCAGCTCATCACCATGTAGTTTTGTGGCCCACATGCACAGTTCTATTACAAATATATGCGTGAGCCAAATTCTGCAACTATTTGTTTATATTTTTCTCTCGCATCTATATATATAATATATAAGTAATCGATGCTGTCTCTGAACTTTGGTGGCACAACGTTTCCAAAAAGATCTTAACAAGACAGCATTAATTACAATGTGACTGCAGATCCAGAGCTAGTGATTCAACAGAAGCCAGTGCAGTTAGTGCTGTTGCCAAAGCAACTCGGAAGCTCAAGAAAAGAACTCACTTCATTGTAACCATACCAAAGCTTAGTAATGATTCAATGATCACTGACTGCCTTTTGGTCTTTGTCATAGGGTTTCTGTTTGGATGAATGTATTAGAACAGCTAGTATCATATTGCATCAAATGTAATAATAAGGGAAATCTCCGCTTTTTTTTATTTTGTCACAACATGCAATGACATAACCAATGAGCTATATGAACAGAACTCAGTTATATAATTAGACACTGTAAAAATTTACTATGAAAAACATGACTAATATTTATGAAATATAATTAATTCCTTACAGTTCTAAATAAAAATTGGAAATGTAAATTATTTGAATATTTATTACAATGACTGTTTGCTGTACAACATGAACAGCCGAAAAAAATGTAAGTTGCATTTGATGCTATAGGCTATTATGTTAATAAGAGAAATCAAATAAATGGACGCGATCAATTTATTATAAAAATGCAAAATTCACTCAATTCAATTGCAGTGCATGAAAACAAGTAATCTCACAAATTTATGAGATTTAGGTTCATAAGGTTAGGATGATGTTACTATATAAGGACATTATCACATGGTATAAACATAAAAATAGCATGCATAATAGAATTCTCTTTGCTAACAGTTTGGGTGTCTAAAGTGAAGTTAGCCACTTTCAAGGAGTGATGTCAAGTGCTTGTTTTCCAGTGAGCTAGAAGTAGAGTTATTTGAAGAAGAATCCCATCAAACTCAACCAACCATCATATTGGTGTTGTACAGGCTGACGTACATCAACTCCTGCATTCTTTTGCTTGTAATTTTATTGATCCTGATGTTAGCCGGTCAACAGAAGATATAACTTGTATTGATTCCACTGAGAGGAATATAATGAGGAGTTGGATATTGGCAGAGCTAGTCCGGAGTGCTATCATGAAGAGTTGTGGGAACTGCTCTTGAGAAATGCTGTTTTAAATGTGCAGACATTCTATGAAACAACGGATAAAAAATTAATGCTGTTTAACAATTCTAAACAGAAATAATTATGCTTTTCCTAACCCCAGGAATAGAGATCACAGATTTGGAAGTGTTCCATTTTGTCAACTAGTTTAACACATGTTTTGCTGGTTACTTATGCTGATCCAGAGCATCTCTTTGGCACAGGGAGAAAGATTATAACTGAAGACTGACGGCAGCTAGATCCTTCAACAGAGTGTGATTGGTCAGTGTAAAAATAATTAATGATAAGCATAGTTATTAAAATGTACATTTAATTTTCCATGCCAATGAAATACCTAGAGAAACCCTCTCCAAACACACGATAGCTATATTATTATTGGTCACTCTCACACTGTTTTCTATGTACAGCTGAATATCTTGTACCAATATTGAATACCACATGCTACATATATGCTAAGCGTGGTTAAGTCATCGAATATCCATTGAGGAAGTAGTGCTGGGTGTGGGGGAGAGGGGCTGGTCCTAGTAAAATCCTGCATTATATCCTGCAAAGGTGTGTAGTGTGTTCACAGCTTGGCAAGTCTGTGGATACCACAACAGCTTGAAAAAATATTAGCAGGGTAGAGCTACTATCCATTGCCAAGACATGTATTAATCACCGTTAAATTATAAAATGCAAAACTTAACCATAATAAAGATACTAGATATGAAGTAAATCCTACTCACATGGTAGCAAACATGCCACCAAAACTGCCAAAAAGAGCACTATTTGCTCCATTCAATAGGCATTTGGTTCACCATGGTGCAAGGTCTAGGAACTTCTCCTCATTAAGAATTGTCTAGGCTGTGCTCCAAATGAAGTTTAGTAAAACAGTTCTCTCTCTTCTTGCTGCATTCAACTTCTTCTGGGTGTGGCCCTGATTTGCTGCTTCTACTATTATATGGCTGTACCCAAGACTTGTCGAGAATGTCATGATGAAAGGGATTCATCTTATACTCTTACTCACAGCTTCTTGTGAGTGCCACCCTATGTTACTGACTCACACTATTACATGGCTGGACCATTAGTCATTTAGGATATGGGAGCAATATTCATTTTTTGTTTCTGTTTGTGTTGATGATTTGTGAAAAATTGTTCACTTAGTTTTGACAACTTTGGTTTTGGTAATTTGTTGTCAATGTCATCATCTTGTATTATTTATGTGCTCTTATTGGAATTTATAAAAGAATGTGCAGGTATTTCACAGCCACAGGCCATCAACGATCACAAGCTTTTTTCTCCGTTTGTAAACCAATATTTATGTTCTTGAAACTTTGCTTGGGTTGGTATGAAGGTCAAACAAACTTGAACAAGGATAGGCTCACTTGTGGGTGGGTAACTGGGAAATATGCAATCACATAAAATAGACGTACAAATTTTAAAATTTTAGTACATTTATGGGTAATTTAAACATTCCACACTTAGTTTCTAATAATGCTTTTCTTTCTGTACTTAAAAGTCTGCAATGAAAACATTAATTTGATGTACTACATGGTGGTATAAGAGATACCATGCTAAAGTTCTAGAGCATGTAGTTATGCTGCAACATATATAATGACTATGTAGAATATTCCAAACATGCTATTTTAACATTCTGGATTTATAACTATAGGACAAAGAAGAAAGAATGTTATATTTTCCAAGATACTCGAATTGATGATTCTAAGGGTTATGAGCACAGACCATGCATTGGCTAATATATCTATATATAGAGAGAAAGGAAACAGGATTCTGCTCATGTAGACCACAACCAGGCAGATGACTGTTTACAATTAAATAAAAATACCAATGGTTATAAAAACAGAACAATAGAGAAATGGTTGTTTAGCTGGCTGCAGTGAACATGTGCAGGCTCATTTTTCCATTCTGTTTTAACAAATCGATGTAGAAGAACTGTTGTTTTTTTAATAAAGTCATATTTATACTAATTTAAAGTTTGTGTTTGGTTGTTTATGTTACTGTTTCTACATAGTGGACTGCTGGATAGCTTCACTTTTGTCTAACTGCAAAGTTCAATTCCAACCTTCTGAGAATTCAACTTGCGTTTCTTAATTTTACACCATACAAATCTCTATACCATGATTATTTTGTTGCTCTATGAATACAGACATGTATACTCAGCTAAAACCTCATCAGGCATTTGGTAGCAGTAGTGAATGAGTTGAAAAACATGTTAGTTGTTGAACATTTATAGACATCTGGTTTGTATTATTTGCTTGTTTTAGCCATCTGGGATCCATTACAGGAAGTACTAACACACTTCCAGATGCTAGAAATCTTGCTAATATTTTTTATAGTGATGGAAAATAATCCTAATGGCTTGAGATCGAAGGAAAATACAAGGCCAGAGCTACTGTTAAAGCTGATCAAGCTTTATCTTAACCACTTAATGTGGACAAATGTACACCCTATTACCACAGTGAATGTCTAGCTCATCAATGCATATATATGTGTGAGACACATTCACTAGCAAAAGTTAATCACTCACATCTATAAATATAGAAACAAGCAATGCTGTCTAGAGCCTAGATTACTTTTATGATGAAGATGAAGGCTAGACAAAAGGTTGATGAACAAATTTAAATCGATTATTGAAAAATTATTACCTTGTTGATATATTATTATTGTTGTTATTATTATTATTTATTACTATTATTGTTGTTGTTGTTATTGATGTTATCATTATTATTATTATTATTATTATTGTTGTTGTTGTTGTTGTTGTTGTTATTATTATTGTTGTTATTATTGTTATTATTATTATTATTATTATTATTAATATTATTATTATTATTATTATTATTATTATTATTATTATTATTATTATTATTATTATTATTATTATTATTATTATTATTATTATTATTATTATTATTATTATTATTATTATTATTATTATTATTATTATTATTATTATTATTATTATTATTATTATTATTATTATTATTATTACTACTACTATTACTATTATTATTATTATTATTATTATTATTATTATTATTATTATTATTATTATTATTATTATTATTATTATTATTATTATTATTATTATTATTATTATTATTATTATTATTATTATTATTATTATTATTATTACCAAAAAAATGTATTTTACTATTTGTCTGTGAAACAAATTGATATTCCTTTACTGACAAGCCAATATATCTATGTTTAGTATATTTACAATTTTTACTTATGGTATTCAAACCGAATCTAAGAACAACTTGAACCTTTATAATCAAAATATATAAAGGTATAAACAACAGTTGAAAAGTGTCTTGCATGGAGAAAACCCTTACCATCACAAAGTGTTAGATATGTTTGTGTACCTGAACAACAGTCTTCTTCACTTAAATTAATCAACCTACAACTCTATACCCATTTGTTATACACACAAATTTGTAGTTTTCCTATTTCTTTTCAAATAGGCAAGGAGACAGCATTCTGGTGAGGGTGGAGTGCGCAGCTATCTGTCTGTAAAGAGGTGATGATAAAGCAGTAGCTGCAAGTCATCAAAAAGGAACCAGCAGGAACCTTGTGATCATCAACATAGACTGGAGGTCAAACAGGAAATTATTAGCAACTGATTCTTAAGATTTGACCAACTATTATATGGGCAGTGTGGAATAGTATTTGATGACTCCATTGACTACCATTACTGGCTAAATTTTAGCCTAAATTGTTTTTTCAAAGAAATTTCTCATATTGGTTATTCCATCCCAACTTTTAAAAAAAGGTCTCAAAATGTTTCAAGTGCTACATAAGTATACTAAATGTAGCCAGACTTCTGCACAAAACTAAAGCTCTTTACTCTCCTAAAATACTTTTTTAATGAGCCAAAAACAACTATAAGTAGGCCAAATGTATCCCTGAAATACATCTAAATAAAATAAATTTACTCGTCAGGTTTTCTTATGGAATTGTTTAGTTCAAGGGATAGTGGGTTGGGGGGTTGGCACCTGATAATTTTTATGTGTACAAGTTAATAACATTTTATCTGCAGTTTGTTTTGGTCTATGGGGAAAGAGTTGATTTTTACTTCGGTAAGGAGGGATATCACCCCTCCCACAACCCTCCTTTCCTTTGCATACCTACACACCTTGTTTGAGATCCCACATGAAGACCTTCAACTATTATGAACTGGAACAAGACAACTCTAGTCGAATTTCATGCTTGCTTGGAGACGGCAATTGTGCATGCTGGAATGGTATTCATTGCTCCAAAACAAGCCTACCTAAAGATCTACAAGTGCTTCTGAAGAGCATATTTAAGGAGATCATTTAAGTCAGAAAGGTCAAGCAGAGCTAACACTTCTACAAAATACTACCTCTACAAGTGGCACAGCAAGTTTTACAATTAAATAACCATAGACCAACAAATTCAATAACCTGAAGAGAATAAACAAACATGGGATCCAGGACTAGAATTATGATCTTGCTGCCATGTGTTCTGTGCTTCATGCAATTCAACCTGTGCATGGTCCCTGAAGGGTGCAACAGAACAAACCAGAAGGTTGTCAAAGACCTAATGGGCTTAACGGCAAGACTATTTGACAGGAAAACAAATGTAAGGTACATGTATTGCTCAATCTACTTCAGTCCATAATCCCACAGCACAAGCTGCATTTACTTTACATACCACACTTTTACTCCTCTAGTTGGAAGAGAATATCCTACCAAAACAACTGAGACGAAATCTTTCTACTGAAACAAATGACACGCAGCGTCAAGAAACAATGACTATGGTGAACAATCTTCTCTCAATCATCTCACAGAAAGAAAGTGTTATGAAAATGGAAGAAAATAATCAAGTAGTGACAGTACTAAAAGCTCTCTACAAGAGTCTCTACAATGCAACATGCAGTTTGGTAAGGTCACTTGTCACAGAAAGAGAGATGAGAGATAGGGAATTTTGATGAGTGAAAAGTGCATAGCAGTGTGCTTTGGAGCCTCATGATGTGTTACCTTTATATTTGCAGATGTGGTCAGAGAATGGAATTAACTGCAGCAACATATATGAGACAAAGCGACTGCTTCTTCTTCTCAAGTTCAGGGACAGGGTAGTAGAGAATTATGAATTCATTGACAATTTAAATAACCGGACTCATTTTGAGAAGATATTTAATGAGCAATACATAACTGTCCACAATGTACTGAAGCCCAAAATTGCCATACCACTTGGTGCCTTAGGTAGTTTTCCGAATTATTAACAACATGTCAAAACTGCTCAATTTACCCATGTCCAAATTTTATGTAACAATTGTAGAGATATATCAATTGCTACTTACTTGTATGTCATTATGTTTAGTCTATTATTGAACTTTATTGATCTCCTGTACTCATCTTTATTATTGTCATTTGACTTTTGGAAGAGTATTGCCATTATTGTAGAGATTATTGTATGTGCAAATTCTAAATATTATATACACCTAAAACTTGTGATACATGTGATGACATGTGATGACCTACAGTTACATAACATGGGATGTCTGGAGGTCAATGGTGCCTGTCATGCCACCAAATTAATGCCTTTGATATTGCTCAACCAACAGAAAGTTAAGTAAAAAATATCACGCTTAATTCTCAAGAAATAGATCAACTCAGATACCGCCATACATTATCTATGGTCCTAAATATTAAATGATGTTCAGGCAAATTGATTCTTATAATTAGTTGACCAACTTTCTCATCATCACTCATTACTGCATTTAAGTAATACAGTAATTTAATTTAAAAAATATATATTTGAGAGAAAAGTGAGGAAAATTACTATGCCACAGGAATTTTCAAGAGGTGCCATAAAAGAAATACTAGTTAATTATTACTGTGGACCACATGAAGAGCCAAGAGAGTGAATAGCTCCATGTTAGTGTGTCATTTACATGTTATATCTTAGGCAAGTTGAACATGGTTTATATATTCCTGCAAGGGAACAGCTATAATCAGAAAGATTCCACCATAATCTTTGTTACATCATCAGTTAAACACATTATGATTTCTCATTACCTTGATGAACTGGAAAAAAATACATTTAAGTTCTATTGCCAATGGCATGGCTGATGCAAAGAGAAAAGCAGACTCACTTACCTGCTGTTGGCCAGATTCAACTTCAAATTTCAAGTCAGAGACAAGATATAATATGATGGGGCTACTAATATATGAGCCAGTGAATATTTAGGTGCACAGGCTTCTAAAGAAAGATCAATCTCTACTTCTGTGTCTTGATTGTGGTTCACACTGTGTTAATATACTTACTAAGACAGCCTGCACATCTTCTGCTATGATATGATTTCATAAAACAGAGACATTAGCTAGGACATAATATGTTCAGCAAATTAGAAAAATGCTTTGAGGGCAGTTCAAAAAAAAAATGTGGGCATTATGCAGCTATTTCCCCAATAAGGTGGACAGTGAGATAAACGGCACTTTGTTCAGTCATTGAAGAGTATGATTCTGTTCTGACTAGTCTGGAAGAGATGGTATCAGGTTAAACTGATACTGGAGCAAAGGAAAATGGTCTGCTGGAGAGGTTTAAAAATGTGCTACCCTATCTTCTTGCATCAGAATTAATGAACATAGGAGTAATCTTCTGAGGAAACCAACTCATCACTTCTTGGTATGAAAACATGCAGCTATTGGTGACTCAGCTCAGTTCTGTGCTGTTAACTGTTACCAAACAGAATAATCACTTCATGGGGAATGAAAATATGCAGCTGTTCACTGACTCAGTTCAGCTGGAATCAATATTGCATTTGCATAAGTGTGTTCATGACATTGACAATATATTACAGATTTGAGGTGTTTGGTTGAGGAGAAAAAATGGATTAGTGCTGAATCGAGAAATATGTTAGTTTTTGTAATGCATTAGATTAGACATCCGATATATTATAGTAAAAACTGACTTATTGTATATATGCAAGTTATCTGTGGGGAAATGTGTATAAGACAGACGGTGCTAAATTAAGAATGCATGTAAATTAAATTATATGAGGAATGGACATCCTCCACTCATGGAAAGCTAAATAGATAGATAGATGGACAAGATCCTGATAATGAATACTCACAGTTTAATTATCTGCCACTTTTCATGAAGGATTCAAAGAGCACACAAAATATTTTTGAGCCTTTAAATTCAATGAAAACATAGTTTAAACAAGAAGTCATAATTGTCGGTCTGTATATGTATGTGTGAGGTACCATTTTCGATTCTAGTTGGAAGATTCATTTTCAAAAACAACTACCAGCATCTGCAAATTCTGTGGGATGGCTTCGACAAAATCAAAAAAGTTAAAATAAGTAGCTGTCTATGAATGTGTGTGTTTAAAGGCCACTGAATGCCACCCTAACTTGAAAGTGCTCCCAACGGGAGAAATTATGTGGGTTTGGCTGTTTTCTGTCTCAAGATTCCTAATCCGACCCCAAATTAAATCTGTTTTGTGTGAGTGGGATTGCTATTTCTGTCAATGGAGTACCACATGGCATCACTCACCAGGGATGTGTGTTGTGCATATGGCCTTGGGTGTTGGTCAAGGGTGGTCACAGGGTGGGGTTTGGGGGGGTGACGCTCAATAATTGTCCATTAGGACTGTATATGCATGTGTGTAGAGCACATGGTGATTTTTGCTTGGGTGTGGTTACATAAGAAACTCACAAATTAATCATTAGGCTTAAACTGAGAAATGAGAAAAAATCTTGGACACCATCAGGATTTGAACTTGGCCACTTTTTCTTTCTTGGAAGGGAACTCAACTGCTAGGCAACAGGCACCCAATGGGTTAGCTCTTCTCATAACTCTCTCACATCCATTATCAGTCTCAGTTATAAACCATCTTGCTAATTTGGTAAAGAGGCAGGGCCAGGCCTAGGGTATTTTGTGTTGTGTTTTGTTGACTTTTGTGGGTACCCTACAGGAAGGGATGGGGAAGGGTTTCATTTCATGGACCTAATAAAGCAAAGTTTTTTTGATCTGGATTACCTTTACTTAATTCTACTTAAAAGATTCCCTTCTATATGTATTTGGAATGTATGTATTATTACACTGTTAAACGGAGAGAGAGAGAGATCTGTTGGTGCGAAAGAATTGGCATGCATAGAGAAGATGATGATCTATGTCACAAATATACATTTACACAATCTGTAACCGATGCATGATAGGGTGGGTAGATGTGTCTGGCAGAATGATAAGAACAGAGCAGTTTCTTCAGTTGGTGCTTGGATAATGTAAATAATTTGACCAAAAGTGGTATCTTGCTCACTCATACTCCACAAATTATGACCTGCTCTGACTTGTAGCTAGTGCCATTCAATATCGCAGGCTGAACTCTGCATGTGGAGGAAACAAAAACAATGCTAAAGTGCAGTATTTATGTGTAGATGTGTATACATAATTAGGTATGAAAATTATGGTTGGTTTATACATCTTATTACACCAAATCGAAACTCAACCATCACTCTGCTCACTTGGGCCCTCAGAGTTCTTCCCAATCTAAAAACTACTCTGATTATGAACTTCTTGCAGAACCTTCTGCATACCCTTTTGCATTTAGATATATCTAAATGCAGAAAGGAAGATAAGTATAGGAGTCTGAAAAGATGGATCCTATGGTGGTAATTCCTTATGTAGCAGGGATGAGTAAAAACATCAGGGCAATCGTATTGTGATCCTTTGCAGCTGTGGGAAGTACAAATAGGGGAGACAAACAAAGACTGAAGACAAGAGTGAAAGAAGATTAATGTGCCTGTAAAAAGTGTCCTAAAGAGAAATCTGCTGAACATGCATGGGATAATGGTTGTCCCATTTGGTGGGAGGAAACCACCATCCGAGAGAAGGCCAGAATGCAGAAGGAACTGCTAGTGAAGGAGCCATTGCACATCAGCCTAGTAGGATCATGTGAGCAGTTCAATTCAATTGTGGAATGGACTTGCCTGGCTGCTGGGGGGAGGGGCATCTCAGGATACTGAACTTGAAGCCATGACCTTCATTAAAAAATGTACTCAATTATTTATTGACGTTTTAATATAAAGCATGTCTTTTTATTACTATTATTATTACTTATTTTTATTATTATTAATATGATGATTATTATTACTATTATAATACTACTGTTATTATTACTGTTATTATTACTATTATTATTACTATTATTACTATTATTATTATATTACTATTACTATTATTATTACTATTATTATTACTACTATTATTTTTTATATTATTACTTTTATTAATAATATTATTATTACTATTACTTTTTCGATTATTATTACTTATTATTGCTTTTATTATAAAATTCCGTATTCTATATTGGTATTGTTTTGGTGTTTATTTATTATTATTTCACATCCAGTTCACGTGATCGATACATGTGCCAAGGTGTTACTCTATATTATGTGGTGAATAGCTAGTTACCAGTGTATAACAAACTTATGTGAGTCCTAGCATCTCATTATTAAGGCTAAAGCATCCTAGTTGAGAGTGTAAAATTCAAGTTGATTTATATCTCGTCTTTTTCATTACTATTATTATATTATTATTGTTGTTGTTGTTGTTAATATTGTTGTTGTTTTTGCTATTACTACTGTTATTATTACTGTTATTATTAGTTATCATTATAGTTATTATTACTATTATTATTACTATTATTATTACTATTATTATTTTACTATTATTACTACTATATATTTGTATTATTTTGGTGTTTATTTATTAACTTATTTGATTTTTCCACATACAGTTCATGTGCTGGATCCATGTGCCAAGGTGTTACTCTTTATCACGTGGTGAATAGTGTATAAAAACCTCATGTGAGTCTTATTATAGAGAAGGTCATTGTATTCATTATGGCAACTGAGGTATATATGTATATATATTTTATAGTTAAATGACTCATCATTCTTGTAATTTGAGTAGGCTTCAGGGGGGATGGAACCCATTTTTTTTTGGACAAAAATAGATTTTTGTGTTTTGTTGCTTATATAATTGCACAACATCTGTACAAGCTGTCTTTCAAATATGAAGCAATTTTGATGATCCATTGTTGAGTTATGGTGGATTTTATCTTCATGAGTAAGACCAGGGGGGGAGACATCAAAGGGAATTTTTTTAATATCAACTTTCTAATGGCATAACTTTCCCCCCCTTACTTCTATACAGTTAACTTTGTTATCAAAGTGTTGCTTCTTCTGTGTGCTTTAAAATGATATGTTGAATGACTCTATAGGACCAGTATCTTAGAAGATACATGCAGAAACATCCAGGTCCCTCAAACCTGTACCCTAATTACTGGACCAACTCTAGCTTTTCACAAGCTCAAACTTGGTTGAGTGGTTTCCTTATGCTCTGAAGCGTGTAATGGGCAGACTATATTTGGTATGAGCTATACACAGCATGAGTTAGCGCCTGCCGTATGTGTAAAATAGGGATTTTCCAAGGGAAAATCCTATTTTAATCAACACGGCATGCTCTCACTTTTGCTATGTGTATAGCTGCTCATTACACGCTTCAGAGCATAAGGAAACCACTCAACCAAGTTTGAGCTTGTGAAAAGCCACAGGCATGGAGCTAGAGTTGTTCCAGTAATTAGGGTACAGGTTTGAGGGACCTGGATGTTTCTGCATGTATCTTCTAAGATACTGGTCCTATGCAGTCATTCAACATATCATTTTAAAGCACACAGAATAAGCAACACTTTGATAACAAAATTAACTGTATAGAGGTAAGGGAGAAAAAGTTATGGCATTAGAAAGTTGATATAAATTTATAGTATTGAGGAAGGTGTGTGTCTGTGGTCCAATGAAATTACCCATACTAAAAGGTGATTTTCCTGATAATGTGGATTTTCGGTCTTAGGAACACCTGTATCTTTGTGAAAACTTTAGGATAAATACTTCATTATATATCATCATGTAGCCCTTTCTTTCCTCTATCTTTTAAGTCAAAAGATTGAGCACAAAACTACTCATGGTTATCACTGTATAAGTGGCTCTGTAGTGTATGCCTGGCATATGAATGTATTACTAGTGACACAAACACTTCAAACAGCTTTTGCTCCACTTAAAAGATAGAGGAAAGAAAGAGCTCCATAATGATATATAATGAAGTATTTATCCTAAAATTTTCACAAAGATACAGGTGTTCCTAAGACCGAAAATCCACATTATCAGGAAAATCACCTTTTAGTATGGGTAATTTCATTGGTTCCAGTAATTAGGGTACAGGTTTTTAGGGACCTGGATGTTTCTGCATGTATCTTCTAAGATACTGGTCCTATAGAGTCATTCAACATATCATTTTAAAGCACACAGAAGAAGCAACACTTTGATAACAAAATTAACTGTATAGAAGTAAAGGGGGGAAAGTTATGGCATTAGAAAGTTGATATAAAAAAATTCCCTTTGATGTCTCCTCCCCCCTTCACGGGTCTTACTCCTGAAGATAAAATCCACCATAACTCAACAATGGATCATCCAAATTGCTTCATATTTGAAAGACAGCTTGTACAGATGTTGTGCAATTATATAAGCAACAAAACACAAAAACCTCTTTTTGTCAAAAAAATTATGGGTTACATCCCCCTTAATTCTATTTATATATTACTAGCTGGGGTACTCATCATTCGCCAGAGAAGTTATACAAATACATTTCCAAATGTAAAATTCAAATCATAATTGTTTCTGATATGAATTAAATCGACATACAAAATATCTACAAACATTATAATAATTTCCTGCTTACCCAGAAGACAAACCCTATAATGGTACCTGATACATTCCTTCTGATGTCTGGTGTAACTAAACATATGGAAATGCAACTTACAGGTGGCTAAGATAATGCAAATAGGACTAAAAATGTCGTCAATTCCAAAACCAAAGTTGTTTGGCTTGAACATCATTAAAGACTACCTAAAGTTTTGTGCGAATCTGACCAGGGTTAATTGATGTGAGTATTGTCACAGATCATCATGGTTATTATAGCTAGTCTGTCCAGACACAAAGTTTGTCAACCATCCTGTGTTTTCCAGGATTTTCTTGTAAGCAATTTAGTTAGTTACAGATCACGACTTTTGGACTTTTTATGCTAGCATTAGTGCAGTCTTGAAGCATACTTACCTAACTTATGTGGGAGCATTGTTAATAAGTGGAACTGTTTCATGAGGTTACTGCTACTCCGGACAGGCAAAGAGCGATCACTCTCTCTGAGTGAGGCTTGCAGCAATGGCCGTCCTACTTTCCTAAGAGGACTAAAATAGCATGTAAATAAAAGGATGATTGGAAGCAATACAACATGATACCACATAAGAATAGAGGTGCATTTGTCCATTGCAACAAATTCCTCGTGTGATTTCTTTTTGCTCTGGTCCATAAGCTTATATGGCATATACGTAATAACAAGCACTCCAAGTTGACTAAACAGAGTGCAGATCTGTTTAAAATCATTGCTGGTACTTATAAAAAGGACACTGACCAGGTTATATCTGCAGAAGTCTATTTTATTGCTTAATTTACCTTTTATAGCAGAAGATCACTTTTCTTCTCCCCAACAGTATACTATTGCTCGGGCATTTGCAGCAAGCAGTACAAGGACTACAGCCATAGTAATATATGCACTGGCTCCAGCACTCAATTACAAAGTAAATCCATCTTGTTACAGCTCAACCCTTACCTATTTGTGTGATGGTGGCAATGATCAAACCAATGGTAGTATGTTGGCATAATGTTAGACTACTTAATAAAGTGGTGTACCATCCAGTTACACATTTTCAGGTGAATTCAAGTGCCAAGCAAACATGTAACATGCAGCCAGAGCTGTGCCTGAAGATCACAGCTAGAGGCGATTATGTAGGGGAATAATGTTCCCTCCTCTGTTAAACCTCTTTGGTAAATTGGGTCTCAAATCAACGAATTGGACTTGTCAAAAACAAAGGAAACGTACACTTCATCCAGCTAGATCACTGTTTACTATTAATCACTAACACTAATGATTATACAAACAGAATAATACAGGAATGGTTGTCTGTGGTAAACATGGGCACACAGTGTTGTTTCCATTGTGTTTTAAATCAATCTATGGGGGTTGTTTTATTTTAATAAAATCATATTTGTACTCATTTCAAGGTGTTGTATTTGTTTGTTTTTGTTGCTGTTCTACACAGTAGAGTGGGAGAGCTTCACTTTTGTCTAACTGCAGAGTCCAATTCTGAGCTTCTGAACTTCAACTTATGTTTCTTTGTTTTGTACTATACATATGACTCTACCCATGTATGATCAGCCAGAACCTCCTTCATTGGCATGAGTTGAGAAACATGTTAGTCATTGACATGCATGGACATCTAGAGATAACTATTTGTCTTCTGGCATTTGAAAAAGTGTAATAAGCATTACATCTTACTTCCAGATGCTAGTTTTCTCCCTCATATTTTAATAGGTACATTTCTTCAAGTTAAAAGGTTACGATAAAGCTTGACCAGCTCTAACAGTAGTTCTGGCCGTGTATTCTCCTTCGATCCCAAGCCCAATGGGCCACTTATTATTGGGATGGTTTTCCATCACACTATTGCCACAGTGAATGTCCAGCTCATCACCATGTAGTTTTGTGGCCCACATGCACAGTTCTATTACAAATATTATGCGTGAGCCAAATTCTGCAAATATGAGCAAAAGTTTATATTTGTTTATATTTTTCTCTCAAATCTATATATTATATATATAAGTAATCGATGCCGTCTCTGAACTTTGGTGGCACAACGTTTCCAAAAAGATCTTAACAAGACAGCATTAATTACAATGTGACTGCAGATCCAGAGCTAGTGATTCAACAGAAGCCAGTGCAGTTAGTGCTGTTGCCAAAGCAACTCGGAAGCTCAAGAAAAGAACTCACTTCATTGTAACCATACCAAAGCTTTGTGGTAATTCAATGATCACTGACTGCCTTTTGGTCTTGGTCATAGGGTTTCTGTTTGGATGAATGTATACGAACAGCTAGTATCATATTGCATCAAATGTAATAATAAGGGAAATCTCCGCTTTTTTTTTTTTGTCACAACATGCAATGACATAACCAATGAGCTATACGAACAGAACTCAGTTATATAATTAGACATTGTAAACATTTACTATGAAAAACATGACTAATATTTATGAAACATAATTAATTACTTACAGTTCTAAATCAAAATTGGAAATGTAAATTATTTGAATATTTATTACAATGATGTTTGCTGTACAACATGAACAGCTGAAAAAAATGTAAGTTGCATTTGATGCTATAGGCTATTATGTTAATAAGAGAAATCTAATAATTGTACGCGATCATATTTGTTATAAAAATGCAAAATTCAATCAATTCAATTGCAATGCATGAAAACAAGTAATCTCACAAATTTATGACATTTTGGTTCATAAGGTAAGGATGATGTTACTATATAAGGACATTGTCACATGGTATAAACATAAAAATTGCATGCATAATAGAATGCGTGTCTAAAGTGAAGTTAGCCATTTTCAAGGAGTGATGTCAAGTGCTTGTTTTCCAGTGAGCTAGAAGTAGAGTTATTCGAAGAAGAATCCCATCAAACTCAACCAACCATCATATTGGTGTTGTACAGGCTGACGTACATCAACTCCTGCATTCTTTTGCTTGTAATTTTATTGATCCTGATGTTAGCCGGTCAACAGAAGATATAACTTGTATTGATTCCACTGAGAGGAATATAATGAGGAGTTGGATATTGGCAGAGCTATTCCGGAGTGCTATCATGAAGAGTTGTGGGAACTGCTCTTGAGAAATGCTGTTTTAAATGTGCAGACATTCTATGAAACAACGGATAAAAAATTAATGCTGTTTAACAATTCTAAACAGAAATATGCTTTTCCTAACCCCAGGAATAGAGATCACAGATTTGGAAGTGTTCCATTTTGTCAACTAGTTTAACACATGTTTTGCTGGTTACTTATGCTGATCCAGAGCATCTCTTTGGCACAGGGAGAAAGATTATAACTGAAGACTGACGGCAGCTAGATCCTTCAACAGAGTGTGATTGGTCAGTGTAAAAATAATTAATGATAAGCATAGTTATTAAAATGTACATTTAATTCATGGTGGTATAAAATAATTTTCCATGCCAATGAAATACCTAGAGAAACCCTCTCCAAACACACGATAGCTATATTATTATTGGTCACTCTCACACTGTTTTCTATGTGCAGCTGAATATCTTGTACCAATATTGAATACCACATGCTAAATATATGCTGAGCATGGTTAAGTCATCGAATATCCATTGAGGAAGTAGTGCTGGGTACTGTGGGGGAGAGGGGCTGGTCCTAGAAAAAACGGTAAAATCCTGAAAAAAACTACATTATATCCTGCAAAGGTGTGTAGTGTGTTCACAGCTTGGCAAGTCTGTGGATACCACAACAGCTTGAAAAAATATTAGCAGGGTAGAGCTACTATCCATTGCCAAGACATGTATTAATCACCGTTAAATTATAAAATGTAAAACTTAACCTTAATAAAGATACTATATAGATATGAAGTAAATCCTACTCACATGGTAGCAAACATGCCATCAAAACTGCCAAAAAGAGCACTATTTGCTCCATTCAATAGGCATTTGGTTCACCATGGTGCAAGGTCTAGGAACTTCTCCTCATTAAGAATTGTCTAGGCTGTGCTCCAAATGAAGTTTAGTAAAACAGTTCTCTCTCTTCTTGCTGCATTCAACTTCTTCTGGGTGTGGCCCTGATTTGCTGCTTCTACTATTATATGGCTGTACCCAAGACTTGTCGAGAATGTCATGATGAAAGGGATTCATCTTATACTCTTACTCACAGCTTCTTGTGAGTGCCACCCTATGTTACTGACTCACACTATTACATGGCTGGACCATTAGTCATTTAGGATATGGGAGCAATATTCATTTTTTGTTTCTGTTTGTGTTGATGATTTGTGAAAAATTGTTCACTTAGTTTTGACTACTTTGGTTTTGGTAATTTGTTGTCAATGTCATCATCTTGTATTATTTATGTGCTCTTATTGGAATTTATAAAAGAATGTGCAGGTATTTCACAGGCCATCAACGATCACAAATAGCATGATAAAAGCTTTTTTTCTCCGTTTGTAAACCAATATTTATGTTCTTGAAACTTTCCTTGGGTTGGTATGAAGGTCGAACAAACTTGAACAAGGATAGACTCACTTGTAGGTGGGTAACTGGGAAATATGCAATCACATAAAATAGACGTACAAATTTTAAAATTTTAGTACATTTATGGGTAATTTAAACATTCCACACTTAGTTTCTAATCATGCTTTTCTTTCTGTACTTAAAAGTCTGCAATGAAAACATTAATTTGATGTAGTACATGGTGGTATAAGAGATACCATGCTAAAGTTCTAGAGCATGTAGTTATGCTGCCACATATATAATGTATAATGACTATGTAGAATATTCCAAACATGCTATTTTAACATTCTGGATTTATAACTATAGGACAAAGAAGAAAGAATGTTATATTTTCCAAGATACTCGAATTGATGATTCTAAGGGTTATGAGCACAGACCATGCATTGGCTAATATATCTATATATAGAGAGAAAGGAAACAGGATTCTGCTCATGTAGACCACAACCAGGGAGATGACTGTTTACAATTAAATAAAAATACCAATGGTTATAAAAACAGAACAATAGAGAAATGGTTGTTTAGCTGGCTGCAGTGAACATGTGCAGGCTCATTTTTCCATTCGCTTTTAACAAATCGATGTGGTTTTTTTTAAATAAAGGCATATTTATACTAATTTCAAGTTTGTGTTTGGTTGTTTATGTTGCTGTTTCTACATAGTGGACTGCTGGATAGCTTCACTTTTGTCTAACTGCAAAGTTCAATTCCAAGCTTCTGAGAATTCAACTTGTGTTTCTTAATTTTACACCATACAAATCTCTACATACCATGATTATTTTGTTGCTCTATGAATACAGACATGTTACTCAGCTAAAACCACATCAGGCATTTGGTAGCAGTAGTGAATGAGTTGAAAAACATGTTAGTTGTTGAACATTTAGAGACATCTAGTTTGTTTTATTTGCTTGTTTTTAGCCATCTGGGATCCATTACAGGAAGTACTAACACACTTCCAGATGCTAGAAATCGTGCTAATATTTTTTATAGTGATGGAAGATAATCCAAATGGCTTTAGACCGAAGGAGAATACAAGGCCAGAGCTACTGTTAAAGTTGATCACGCTTTATCTTAACCACTTAATGTGGACAAATGTACACCCTATTACCACAGTGAATGTCTGGCTCGTCAATGCATATATATGTGTGAGACACATTCATAGCAAAAGTTAATCACTCACATCTTAGAAACAAGCAATGCTGTCTAGAGCCTAGATTACTTTTATGATGAAGATGAAGGCTAGAGCATCTAGCCAAAAGGTTGATGAACAAATTTAAATTGATTATTGAAAAATTATTACCTTGTTGTTATATTATTATTGTTGTTATTATTATTATTTATTACTATTGTTGTTGTTGTTGTTGTTGTTATTAATGTTATCATTATTATTATTATTATTATTATTATTATTATTATTATTATTATTATTATTATTATTATTATTATTATTATTATTATTATTATTATTAAAAATATTATTACTATTATTTTTTTATCTTTTTATTATTGTTGTTGTTGTTGTTGTTGTTGTTATTATTATTGTTGTTGTTATTATTGTTGTTGTTAGTATTGTTATTATTATTATTATTATATTATTATTATTATTATTATTATTATTATTATATTATTATTATTAATATTATTATTATTATTATAATTATTATTATTATTATTATTATTATTATTATTATTATTATTATTATTATTATTATTATTATTATTATTATTATTACAATTACATGTACTATTATTATTATTATTATTATTATTATTATTATTATTATTATTATTATTATTATTATTATTATTATTATTATTATTACTACTACTACTACTACTACTACTACTATTATTATTATTATTATTATTATTATTATTATTATTATTATTATTATTATTATTATTATTATTATTATTATTATTATTATTATTATTATTATTACCAAAAAAATGTATTTTACTATTTGTCTGTGAAACAAATTGATATTCCATTATATCTATGTTTAGTATATTTACAATTTTTACTTATGGTATTCAAACCGAATCTAAGAACAACTTGAACCTTTATAATCAAAATATATAAAGGTATAAACAACTGTTGAAAAGTGTCTTGCATGGAGAAAACCCTTACCATCATAAAGTGTTAGATATGTTTGTGTACCTGAACAACAGTCTTCTTCACTTAAATTAATAAACCTACAACTCTATACCCAATTGTTATACACACAAATTTGTAGTTTTCCTATTTCTTTTCAAATAGGCAAGGAGACAGCATTCTGGTGAGGGTGGAGTGCAGCTATCTGTCTGTATAGAGATGATGATAAAGCAGTAGCTGCAAGTCATCAAAAACGAACACGCAGGAACCTTGTGATCATCAACATAGACTGGAGGTCAAACAGGAAATTATTAGCAACTGATTCTTAAGATTTGACCAACTATTATAAGGGCAGTGTGGAATAGTATTTGATGACTCCATTGACTACCATTACTGGCTAATTTCAGCCTAAATTGTTTTTTCAAAGAAATTTCTCATATTGGTTATTCCATCCCAACTTTTAAAAAAAGGTCTCAAAATGTTTCAAGTGCTACATAAGTATACTAAATGTAGCCAGACTTCTGCACAAAACTAAAGCTCTTTACTCTCCTAAAATACTTTTTTAATGAGCCAAAAACAACTATAAGTAGGCCAAATGTATCCCTGAAATACATCTAACCAAAATAAATTTACTCGTCAGGTTTTCTTATGGAATTGTTTAGTTCAAGGGATAGTGGGTTGGGTGGTTGGCACCTGATAATTTTTATGTGTACAAGTTAATAACATTTTATCTGCAGTTTGTTTTGGTCTATGGGGAAAGAGTTGATTTTTACTTCTGTAAGGAGGGATAACACCCCTTACACAACTCCCCTTTCCTTTGCATACCTACACACCTTGTTTGAGATCCCACATGAAGACCTTCAACTATTATGAACTGGAACAAGACAACCCTAGTCGAATTTCATGCTTGCTTGGAGACGGCAATTGTGCATGCTGGAATGGTATTCATTGCTCCAAAACAAGCCTACCTAAAGATCTACAAGTGCTTCTGAAGAGCATATTTAAGGAGATCATTTAAGTCAGAAAGGTCAAGCAGAGCTAACACTTCTACAAAATACTACCTCTACAAGGAGCACAGCAAAATCACCATGTTTACAATTAAATAACCATAGACCAACAAATTCAGTAACCTGAAGAGAATAAACAAACATGGGATCCAGGACTAGAATTATGATCTTGCTGCCATGTGTTCTGTGCTTCATGCAATTCAACCTGTGCATGGTCCCTGAAGGGTGCAACAGAACAAACCAGAAGGTTGTCAAAGACCTAATGGGCTTAACAGCAAGACTATTTGACAGGAAAACAAATGTAAGGTACATGTATTGCTCAATCTACTTCAGTCCATAATCCCACAGCACAAGCTGCATTTTACTTTACATACCACACTTTTACTCCTCTAGTTGGAAGAGAATATCCTACCAAAACAACTGAGATGAAATCTTTCTACTGAAACAAATGACACGCAGCGTCAAGAAACAATGACTATGGTGAACAATCTTCTCTCAATCATCTCACAGAAAGAAAGTGTTATGAAAATGGAAGAAAATAATCAAGTAGTGACAGTACTAAAAGCTCTCTACAAGAGTCTCTACAATGCAACATGCAGTTTGGTAAGGTCACTTGTCACAGAGAGAGAGATCAGAGATATGGAAATTTGATGAGTGAAAAGTGCATAGCAGTGTGCTTTGGTGAGCCTCATGATGTGTTACCTTATTATTTGCAGATGTGGTCAGAGAATGGAATTAACTGCAGCAACATATATGAGACAAAGCGACTGCTTCTTCTTCTCAAGTTCAGGGACAGGGTAGTAGAGAATTATGAATTCATTGACAATTTAAGTAACCGGACTTATTTTGAGAAGATATTTAATGAGCAATACATAACTGTCCACAATGTACTGAAGCCCAAAGTTGCCATACCACTTGGTGCCTTAGGTAGTTTTCCGAACTATTTAACATGTCAAAACTGCTCAATTCACCCATGTCCAAATTTAATGTAACAATTGTAGAGAAAATTATATCAATTGCTACTTACTTGTATGTCATTATATTTAGTCTATTATTGAACTTTATTGATCTCCTGTACTCAACTTTATTATTGTCATTCGACTCTTGGAAGAGTATTGCCATTATTGTAGAGTTATTGTATATTCAAATTCTAAATAGTATATACACCCAAAACTGGCCTTCTTCTGTCCTGGGCAATGGACCCACCATGTCCATTGCGATTCTTGTGAATGGAACTTCAATCACTGGCAATGGCACCAACTTGGCTTTTCGAACAGATTCTCGTGCTGTCCTTTGGCAAGTCTGACAGCGTTTGCACATTTCTGCTACATCGCGTCTCAAGCCAGGCGCTACATAAAATGCCTGAGAATGTAGTCAGTCGTCTTGATCCGACCAAAGTGGGCAGCCAGTTGAGAGATATGTGCTAACCTTAGTATCACTTCTCGATATGGTGCTGGTAAAATAAGTTGGTGGTTTTCTGCTTCTCTATTGGGCAATCTGACGATTCGATATATCAGCCGATTCTGCTTGATGTATGGTTCTTCATGGACATCACATTTTCTCCTGATGTTACACAGTGATGGGTCTTCTGTTTGAGCTTTCTTCATCTGCAGCACTCCGCCATTCAACGGTATTGAAGCACCCCACTTTGCTTCATGCAAATGCCTCTCTTGTTGCCTCTGTGTTCTGGTGAGGTTGCTCTTCACTCTTGCTGCTGTGAAGACGTCATCAGACCAGTTGGGTAGGTCAGACATGTCTGTTGCTTGGCTGGTAGATAACTCGGTGTCTGCTGGTTGGGGTTCAGTGTTGTTTGACTGCTCACCATCTGTGGCACTCTCCTCTTCATTGGAGCTTGTCATTGAGCTAGAATCCCTCTTTGCATTGTCCGTGTCAGATTGAGGGGCTGCTGAAGAGTCTTGCGACTCTGAGGACTCATTGGGAGGGGTTGTGTTAGTTCTTGTTTTCTGCCTTCTGCATTTTGTTTTGCTCCTGGTTTGGGCCAGATAGCTACACTTGTGTTCTCCGCTTGCCAAGATATCCACGCCAATGAGTCCATCAGATGTCAAATTTGGATTGACAACAACTTGAGTCGTGACGACCTTTCCCAAGACTTCTATGTCTACTGTGGTGGTTTCTTGGGTTTTCACATCTCCATGAACGCAAGCAATCATGATAGGTGTCTCCCGTCTGTAATCCGGAGCGAGCCATTTTGGGTGAACTTGTGTCACCTGGCAGCCAGAATCTATAATCAGATCCTTGATTCTCTGTCCATTAATGGAGCCTTGCGTTCTCTCCAAATCTCTTAGTTGTACTCTAGCCATCAAACAGAGTTTCGTTGGACATAATTTGGCTATGTGGCCATACTCGTTGCATTGGAAGCAACATGGCCCTTTGATAGCATCGAAAGCTGGAGGTCTCAGTGGCTTGTCAGTGTGAGTGGCTGTTGGTATTGTAGCTGCTGGCATACTTGGTCCTGAAGGTTTGGAGTAGTTGGTTCTGCTCAGTTTGGACTTACTCCATTCATGATTTCCTCCAGATCTTGACCATTTTGGTAGCTCCTCTCTCTTTGGCTGAGACATCACATATATGTCGGCCAGTTCTGCTGCAGTACTTAATGTCTTTGGGCATTGCTGTCTTACCCATGTTCGGACTGATGGTTCCATCACATCCAGCAACTTCTCCCTGTTCATCATATCTATGATGTCTGCTCTTGTTGTGGCTGGCTTCATCCAATTGTAGGAAGTAGTCTGCGCACATTGCTGGTGTGATTCACCTAGTGCAATTTTGATCTCATTCCACTGTGTCCGATAGAAATCCGGCGTTACTCCATGGAATGTCACTAGTTTGGCAGCCAATACATCAAAATCCTGTTTGTCCTCCAAGTCTAACCCACTCTGGAAGTTGACTGATTGATCATCTAGGACAGCCAGCAGATTAGTGGACCAGTAGGCTTTCTCTACACCATACATGGTCATCTGATCCTGAAAAGTCCGTAGAAAATTTTCTATGTCTCTACCATCCTTCAAACGAGGCAGTTGTGGCACAACTTTTGCTGCCCGCTTTCTGTCCCTCTCCACGTAGCTTTGCAGTTTCATCTGGAAAAACTCCAATTCATATTTCTGCCTCCGAACTACCTCGTCTTTCCGTCTTTCTTCCTTCTCCTTTCTCCACTCTTCTTTCTACTTTCGCTTCTCCTCTTGTCTTTCCTCTTTCTCTCTACATCTCTCTTCTTCTCGTATCTCCCACCTTCTGTTGTCTTCCAAGCAGGCTGTTTCGGCCTGTATGTTAATTTTAGCCATCATCTTGAGCATTTCCATCATTTCACTGTTTACTGTGACTGTGCTTGCTGATGATGCATATGTTCAGCAAATCAGAAAAATGCTTTTAGGGCAGTGCAAAAAAAATGTGCCTTTTTCCCCAATAAGGTTCACAGTGAGATAAACGGCACTTTGTTGAATCATTGAACAGTATGATTCTGTTCTGACTAGTCTGGAAGAAATGGAATCAGGTTAAACTGATACTGGAGCAAAGGAAAATGGTCTGCTGGAGAGGTTTAATAAGGTTAAAATTGTGCTACCCTATCTTCTTGCATCAGAAGTAATGAACACAGGAGTAAACTTCTGAGGAAACCAACTCATCACTTCTTGGTATGAAAACATGCAGCTATTGGTAACTCAGCTCAGTTCTGTGCTGTTATATAACTGTTACCAAACAGAATAATCACTTCATGGGGAATGAAAATATGCAGCTGTTCACTGACTCAGTTCAGCTGGAATCGATATTGCATTTGCATAAGTGTGTTCATGACATTGGCAGATTTGAGGTGTTTGGTTGAGGAGAAAAAATGGATTAGTGCTGAATCGAGAAATATGTTAGTGTTTGTAATCATTAGATTAGACATCCGATATATAGTAAAAACTGACTTATTGTATATATGCAAATTATCTGTGGGGGAATGTGTATAAGACAGACGGTGCTAAATTAAGAAAGCATGTAATTAAATTATATGAGGAATGGACATCCTCCACTCAAGGAAAGATAAATAGATAGATAGATGGACAAGATCCTGATAATGAATACTCACGGTTTAATTATCTGCCACTTACTATATTCCTTCATGAAGGATTCAAAGAGCACACAAAATATTTTTGGGCCTTAAATTCAATGAAAACATAGTTTAAACAAATCAAAGCAGAAGTCTAATTGTCGGGCTGTATATGTATGTGTGAGGTACCATTTTCGATTCTAGTTGGAACATTCACTTTCAAAAACAACTACCAACATCTGCAAATTCTGTGGGATGGCTTCGACAAAATCAAAAAAGTTAAAATAAGTAGCCATAATGGATGTCTATGAATGTGTGTGTTTAAAGGCCACTGAATGCCACCTAACTTGAAAGCGCTCCCAACGGGAGAAATTATGTGGGTTTGGCTGTTTTCTGTCTCAAGATTTTTCTGTCTCAAGATTCCTAATCCGACCCCAAATGAAATCTGCTTTGTGTGAGTGGGATTGCTATTTCTGTCAATGGAGTACCACATGTCATCACTCACCAGGGAGGATCCAGGGATGTGTGTTGTGCATATGGCCTTGGGTGTTGGTCAAGGGTGGTCACAGGGATGGGGGGGTTGGGGGGGTGATGCTCAATAATTGTCCATTAGGACTGTATATGCATGTGTGTAGAGCACATGGTGATTTTTGCTTGGGTGTGGTTACATAAGAAACTCACAAATTAATCATTAGGCTCCTTTTTCATAAACTGAGAAATGAGAAAAAATCTTGGACACCATCAGGATTTGAACTTGGCCACTTTTTCTTTCTTGGAAGGGAACTCAACTGCTAGGCAACAGGCACCCAATGGGTTAGCTCTTCTCGCAGGTATATACTTAAACTCTCTCACAGACTCGGTTATAAACCATCTTGCTAATTTGGTAAAGAGGCAGGGCCAGGGCCTAGGGTATTTTTTGTTGTGTTTTGTTGACTTTTGTGCGTACCCGGGGAAGGGGTTAATTTTCATGGACCTAATAAAGTTTTTTTTATCTGGATTACCTTTACTTCATTATACTTAAAATATTGCCTTCGATATATATTTGGAATGTATGTATTTTACACTGTTAAACAGAGAGAGAGAGAGATGTTGGTGCTAAAGGATTGGCATGCAGAGAGAAGGTGATGATCTATGTCACAAATATACATTTACACATGATAGGGTGGGTAGATGTGGCTGGCATAATGATAAGAACAGAGCAGTTTCTTCAGTTGGTGCGTGGATAATGTCATAATTTGACCAAAGGTGGTATCTTCCTCACTCATACCCCACAAATTATGACCTGCTCTTACTTGTAGCTAGTGCCATTCAATATCGCAGGCTGAACTCTGCATGTGGAGGAAACAAAAACAATGCAGTATTTATGAAATTATGGTTGGTTTATACATCTTATTACACTAGATCGAAACTCAACCATCACTGTGCTCACTTGGGCCCTCAGAGTTCTTCCCAATCTGAAAACTACTCTGATGTTGAACTTCTTGCAGAACCTCCTGCATACTTTTTGTATTTAAATGCAGAAAGGAAGATAAGTATACCAATACAGGCAATCAGGAGTCTGAAAAGATGGATCCTATGGTGGTAATTCCTCATGTATCAGGGATGATTAAAAACAGCAGGACAACTGAACAGAGTATTACCAGCTAGTATGCAATCGTATTGTGTACCACATCCTTTGCTGCTGTGGGAATTACAAATAGGGGAGACCAACAAAGACTGAAGACAAGAGTGAAAGAAGATTAAGGTAAAGAGTGTTCTAAAGAGGAATCTGCAATTGCTGAACATGCATGGGATAATGGTTGTCCCATTTGGTGGGAGGAAACCACCATCCGAGAGAAGGCCAGAATGCAGAAGGAACTGCTAGTGAAGGAGGCATTGCACATCATCCTAGTACGATCATGTGAGCAGTTCAATTCAAATTGTGGAATTGACTTGCTTGGCTGCTGGGGGAGGGGCATCTCAAGAGACTGAACTTGAAGCCACGACCTTCATTAAAAAAATGTACTCAATTATTTATTGATGTTTTAATATAAAGCATGTCTTTTTTATTACTACTATGATTATTATTATTATTTTTATTATTATTATTAATATTATTATTATTATTATTATCGATTGTTATTACTGTTATTATTGATTATCTTTGTTATTATTATTACTATTATAATACTGTTATTATTATTGTTATTATTACTATTATTATTACTATTATTACTATTATTATTATATTACTATCACTATTATTATTACTATTATTATTACTACTTTTATTAATAATAATAATTATTATTACTATTACTTTTTTTCCGATTTTATTATTATTATTGCTTTTATTATAAAATTCTGTATTGTTTATTTATTAACTTATTTGATTTTTTTACATCCAGTTCACGTGATTGATACATGTGTTACTCTGCTAGTTACCAAACTTATGTGAGTCTCCTAGCATCTCATTATTCCTGATTAAGGCTAAAGCATCTAGTTAAGAGTGTAAAATTCAAGTTGATTTATATCTCGTTTTTTTCATTATTATTTTATTGTTGTTGTTGTTGTTAATATTGTTATTGTTTTTGTTATTACTACTGTTATTAATACTGTTATTTTTAGTTAACTATTTTTAGTTAATATTACTTCTATTATTTTATTTTTTATTTTTTTTATTATTTTTTTATTTTATTTTTTTTATTATTATTATTACTATTATTAATACTATTATTACTACTATTATTATTATTACTATTTTATTACTAATATAATAAAATCTATATTCGTATTGTTTTGGTGTTAACTTATTTGATTTTTCCACATCCAGTTCACGTGCTGGATCCATGTGCCAAGGTGTTACTCCTTATCACGTGGTGAATAGCAGTGTATAAAAACCTCATGTGAGTGAGAAGGTCATTGTATTCATTATGGCAACTGAGAGTTTATACAGTATATATGTATATATATATTTTATAGATAATGTTTATAGATATTTTGTATGTCGATTTAACTCATATCAGAAACAATTATGATTTTAATTTTACATTTAGAAATGTATTTGTATAACTTCTCTGGGGAATGACGAGTACCCCAGCTAGTATTATATATAAATAGAATTAAGCCTACTCAAATCACAGGATGATGAGTCATTTAATAATATTTCCTGCATTCCCAGAAGACAAACCCTATAATGGTACTTGATACATTCCTTCTGATGTCTGGTGCAACTAAACATATGGAAATGAACTTACAGGTGGCTAAGATAATGCAAAAAGGACTAAAAATGTCGTCAATTCCCATACCAAAGTTGTTTGGCTTGAACATCATTATACCTAAAGTTTTGTGCGAATCTGCCCAGGGTTAATTGATGAGAGTATTGTCACAGATCAGCATGGTTATTATAGCTAGTCTTGTCTAGACACAGTTTGTCAACCATCCTGTGTTTTCCAGGATTTTCCTGTAAGCAATTTAGTTAGCTACAGATCACGACTTTTGGACTTTAAAAAATCAATTGTCTTTTTATGCTGGCATTAGTGCAGTCTCGAAGCGTAGCTTATGTTATAACCTTGTTTAATACCCTAAGGTTATAGTTCTTTCACTCTTCAACGACCGTGAAAGTCCTTAATCAACTAGTAAACTAACAACCGAAGACAACAGACATTATAAGAAGACATCTTGATTTCACTATCTGTGCAACACACGTGACACACTAAAAACGTTTATTTAGAGTCCGGACTATTGAATAATGTCATACAATTCACTTAATTATAACATTCCTCCCTTCTTAGTTTATAAGAGAGTAAAGATAACAAATTCACGATAATTATCAGTTAAAACACTGATCCCTTAAAACGATCAGGAGGGGGTCTGTTTCGGACAGACCTGCGCAGTACTGTTGTTGACTCACAATCAGGGATGTGTACTGAAGTGTTATCATCCACATTATCATCCACATTAACACGGGGTAAGCGAGGAGAGCTGACCATGGCTGACGTAGCTGAGTCGGAATGTGGAACACTCCCTTCAGGGGACAGTTTCAGTGTCTCTGGCACTTGAACAGGAATATCATGAAACACAATTGCAGGTCCAGACACTTGACCATTTATAGTGCTGGATCCTAACTCGCTCTGTCTCTGACGTATGTTATCCACATGACGACGTACGACTCCCAAGGTAACTTTAACTCGGTAAGATAAAGGTCCAGTGACATGCTCAACAACACCAGGCATCCAGGTTACATTCTTACACCTGAAATCTCTAACAAAAACCTTGTCACCCACTCGGAAAACACGATCCCGTCCGGTGCTGCCATGTGTCCTCTTACGCTGGCACGATTCCACTCTCTCTGACAAGTCAGGATGAACCAAGTCTAACTTGGATCTCGGTCGACGACCCATCAGAACCTCGGCTGGGGATAACCCTGTCGTACTGTGTGGCGTTATCCTGTAGCGGAACAAGTATCTCGATAGCTTGGACTGCAGTGATCCATCTTCCATCCTCTTCAACCCTTGCTTGAAAGATTGCACCGCCCTCTCAGCCAACCCATTCGTGGAAGGGTGGTAAGGCGCAGACGTCGTATGCTGAATACCATTCACTTGGCAAAATCTCTGAAACTCATCACTCATAAATGAACTGCCATTATCAGTGACTATGGTCTTGGGAAGACCATGAATAGCAAAAATACCTTGCAACTTCTCTATGGTGATGGTGGACGTGATTGAACTCATAATCACCACATCCATCCACTTAGAATGAGAATCGACCAAGACTAAAAACATGTTACCCATGAACGGGCCAGCGAAGTCTAGGTGGATACGGTTCCAAGGCTGCTTTGTTACTTCCCACGGGTGCATCGAGGCCACAGGAGGTTGCGGTCGTGATTCCTGGCAAACATTGCACTGCTGTACACATAACTCGATTTCAGAAGTCATGTCTGGCCACCAAAAATAACTTCTTGCCAGATTCTTCATACGACTAATTCCTAAATGAGTTTCATGTAGCTGATCTAGCAAACATTTCCGACCAGGCTGGGGTATAATCAAACGTGAACCCCACAGTAAACAACCATCCAGAAGACTGAGTTCCAACTTACGAGACTCATACGGTTGAAATTCTCGGTCAAGCTTCACTGACGGCCATCCACACATTACAAACTTCTTCACCCTTGAGAGAAGCGGATCTTTCTCAATCCATTGTTTCACTTCCTTGGAAGAAATCGGGGTAGACTCAAGGTGAAGAACCAATTGGTTTAACTCAGCAGGAAGACAATCATAGGATGTGACAACTGGGCTTGGCAACCGACTTAATGCATCCGCATTAGCAAGCAACTTCCCAGGCTTGTATTCAATACGATATTGATATGCACTCAATGACAATGCCCACCTTTGTAGACGTGCTGAGGCAAGGGGAGGAATTGCTTTCTTTTCATTAAACAAATGGTAGAGTGGTTGGTGATCAGATCTAATGAAAAATGATCGACCCCACAGGTAAGAATGAAATTTCTTGACACCAAATAGGATAGCTAATCCCTCTTTCTCTAATTGAGAATAGCCCTTCTCAGACACAGTGAGAGTCCTTGAAGCATACCCAATAGGACGTTCGGTTTTGTCTTCCAAAACATGTGATAACATGACTCCCAATCCATAAGGAGATGCGTCACAAGCCAACAACAGGTCCTTCTGAGGATCATAATGGACCAAAAGTGAATCACTCTGTAGCATTAGCTTAGCTAGTAAAAATGCACTTTCTTGCTTTTCCGTCCATTGCCATCTGGAGTCCTTGCATAACAAGGTGTACAAAGGGGCTAGCTTTGTCGAGAGATTAGGAAGAAACTTGGAGTAATAATTAAGTATACCCAGAAATGCTCTAAGCTCAGTCACTGACGTCGGAGCACGGGCCTCTCGAATGGCTTTTACCTTCTCCAGAGTTGGATGTAGGCCTTCCTTATCAATTATATATCCAAGATACTCGACCTTTGAAGCCAGGAACACACATTTCGATTTGTTAAGTCTCAGGCCGGCTTGCCTGAGCTTTTCTAACACCTTCTCCAAGTTAGCAATGTGCTCTTCAGTGGTTTTTCCAGTTACCAGGATATCATCCAGGTAAACTGAGACACCAGCAAAACCCTGAAACAAACTGTCCATTACCCTTTGAAAGATCGCAGGGGCTGATGATACCCCAAAGGGTAACCTATTGTACACAAACAACCCTTTGTGTGTATTAATAGTTAGGAACTATTTACAATCATCCACCACTCCTAACTGTAAATAGGCTTGTGATAGGTCTAATTTCGAGAACCTTTCACTACCTGACAAAGCTGAGAAAATATCCTCCACACGAGGTAAGGGGTACGACTCCACATGACATGCTTGATTAATAGTCAGCTTATAATCACCACACACACGAAGATCACCATTGCGTTTTAACACAGGCACAATCGGAGCTGCCCAATCTGAAAATTGAACCGGGGTTATGGTTCCCTGTTTCTCCAGGCGTTCCAATTCTTTCTCCAACTTTTCTTTCATCATATAAGGAACATTCCTTGCCTTACAGAATTTAGGTTGAGCACCCTCTTTGACATGAATCCTTACTTTAGTGCCCAATAAGGTACCTAACCCATCGGCAAACACAGGGTAGAACTTGGCTAGGAGTTCTTCAACCTTATTATTCATGCTAAACTGATGAATCTCGTGCCAATTCAATTTAAGTTTAGCTAACCAATCTCGCCCAATGAGGCTTGGCCCTTTCCCTTTTACAACGAACAACGGAAGCTCCTCCTCCTGGTGGTCAACCTTAGCAACCACCACTACCCTGCCAAGTACAGGTAAGGTCTCACCAGTGTATGTTTTTAAGAGTACCTGGGATTCCTCCAGAGGTAAGGTCACTCCCGATCTCTTGATACCATTGTAAGTCTCTTCGCTCACAATAGAGAATGCTGCTCCTGTATCAATTTCCATTTTCACAACGGATCCGCACAAGTTCATATGCACGAATAATGGCTTGGATGATGTGTCCGTTACTGTGAACATTCCATAAGCACCATCTTCCACCAATCTAGACTGCTCCTCCTCTACGTAATTGGTACTAGTCGAACGATACTGTGACTTTGAATTATCCTGTCCTCTTGACTTCATTTTCGAGCGACACACCCGGGCGATGTGTCCTTTCTTTTTGCATGCTCGGCATTCTGCTTCCTTAAAACGACAGGTATTGGCTAAATGACTGTCACTACCACACCTGAAACAAACACACTTCTGGAAACGAGAAGTAGTAAAAGGCTTCTTAGATGCCTTGCTATGAGTGAACAAGACAAGAGGTTCCTTGAGCTCCCTGCAACTGTCGTGTGTCTCTCTCCGCCGTCTCCATTGTCTGGGCTAGTTGTAAGCTACGTGAGAAGGTTAAATCAACTTCTGCTAACAGTCTCTGCTTTACTTTCTCATCGTTGACACCGCAGACCAGCCTATCCCTTAACATCTGGTCAAGAGTAGCCCCGAACTCACAAAATTCAGAGAGTTGTCTTAGTGCTGCCACGTAATCAGCTATGGACTCATTCTTAGCACGAACTCGAGAATTGAATTTATAACGCTGCATGATCACAGAAGGTTTGGGACAGTAGTGCTTAATAACTAACTCCACAAGGTCAGTGTATGCGATCTCTCCTGGTCTGGTAGGGGAAACTAAATCTCTAATGAGTTGGTAGGTCTTGGAACCACAAACACTCAATAGTATAGCTCGCTTCTTGTCGGCCTCAGTCACACTGTTTGCTACGAAGTACTGTTCCAGCCTTTCAACATAGGCTCTCCAGTCCTCGTGCGCTGAAGTAAAGGCAGACATTGAACCATGCACGGCCATCTCGAAAACTCTTTTCGTAATAATCCGTGTCGATCCGTTATAATCCTCGTCGCCAAATGTTATAACCTTGTTTAATACCCTAAGGTTATAGTTCTTTCACTCTTCAACGACCGTGAAAGTCCTTAATCAACTAGTAAACTAACAACCGAAGACAACAGACATCTTGATTTCACTATCTGTGCAACACACGTGACACACTAAAAACGTTTATTTAGAGTCCGGACTATTGAATAATCATACAATTCACTTAATTATAACAGCTTACCTAACTTACGTGCGAGCATTGTTAATAAGTGGAACGGTTTCATGAGGTTACTGCTACTCCGGACAGGCAAACTGCGATCACTCTCTCTGAGTGAGGCTTGCAGCAATGGCCATCCTACTTGTCTAAGAGGACTAAAATAGCATGTAAATAAAATGATGATTGGAAGCAATACAAATGATAATAGATGTGCATTTGTCCATTGCAACATATTCCTCACGTGATTTCTTTTTGCTCTGGTCCATAAGCTTATATGGCATATACGCAATAACAAGCACTCCAAGTTTACAAAACAGAGTGCAGATCTGTTTTAAATCAATGCTGGTACTTATAAAAAGGACACTGACCTGCAGAAGTGTATTTTATTGCAGAAGATCACTTTTCTTCTAAAAGATTATGAGTATACTATTGCTCAGGCATTTGCAGCAAGCAGTACAAGGACTACAGCCATAGTAACTGTGATAGGATCTGCGAAAACGTGCCTTATGACCAAATAGTACTTTTCTCAATAATACAAGTTTTAGAGCCTATCGTCATATACTATGAAATTTGACTTTTTTTGGTATTTATTATCTAGGGTCTTTCTCCTAACTGATCAGAAAATTTTAAGCCTTGAATCCCTCTCACTCAGAAGTTACAGCAGTTAGAACTGGACTGACCAAACGTTAGCTACGTACGCGGAGAATAATAATTATTACGTAATAGGGACTTTCCCTTTTTATAATAACATTCATAGTTTGTAGTTGGAAAGGGTCAACAGTGCAATTTTCAAAAGGTTTGATAATGTCCACAGAACAAGCTAATGAGATAGCTTTGACTATCAATCGGGTCATGAAACTGGATGCACAGGACCAGGCATCTATGCTGGAGGTTATTGCAGACTATTCACTCTCCCCACACTTGATGATGAGCTTGATGAAGAGAATTTTGATGAGTTGGAATGTTGCAGTAAGAAGACATACAAAATACAATTCTTATAATTACAATCACATGGACATTACAATCACAACATACATTAGCAAGCTTGGAGGAAGATTGGGGCTGCCACATGGAGGATGAAGGTCACCATACTGAGGATTGTGGACATGATGGGAATGGGGGTTATGAAGATCATCGTATAATACACTGACTTTATTATTCAAATAAAAGCTTTACATGGCCATGTTCAGTGTATACCTAGATAGTACCTACGAATTAACTGCCACCTGCTAGTAATGTATGGTAGTTATTGCTTGCTATCTACTAGACTGCTTGCTAGCTAGTTAGATGACCAGTTGCTTGCTAGAGGACTAGCTAGCAATTTTTCTAGCTAGTTGCTTTTGCTAGTTACTAACCAATGACAATCTATAGATGCTAGTCTCTATCCCAAAGCTTATAGCAACCCAGGAAAAAATACATGTTTTTCTTGTTATATTTTTAAAAGTTACGACCACAGCTAGTAGCTATCTAGCTATGCATACTAAGACTTACCTCAGCTACATGTAGAGTTTCAAGACCCTTCTCCTCACTTTAGCAGTCGTTTGAGTAGCGCTTTCACCCGAAGCGCTCGAAGTAAACTTGCACCAAAACATCCGTCTTTCCCAATTTTTTTAATTGTGACGTCATTGAATAGCACGGAGATACGCGCGGAAGTATACGGAAGTTTATTTTTTTAATTTTTTTATATTTTTTTATTTATAATTACATCAATCCAAAAGTCACACCTATAAAACAATTCAATAATTGAATTTTGTTCGAGGCGTTTTTCTCACTCAGCGTCCCTGACGGGATGAAAGAAAAGCCCCTGTAACTTCCAAGTCATAATGTTTTACTAAGTCACTTCAAGATTTTTATAAGTATTTTTATAGCTCTTTCACATCAAACAATAAAATGAAAACAACAAAAAATGTCATAAGGCACGTTTTCGCAGATCCTGTCACGTAATATATGCACTGGCTGCAGCACTCAATTACAAACTGATTCCATCTTGTTGCACCTCAACCCTTACCTATTTGTGTGATGGTGGCAAATGATCAAACCAATGGAAGTATGTTGGCATAATGTTAGACTACTTAATAAAGTGGTGTACCATCCAGTTACACATTTTCAGGTGAATTCAAGTGTCAAGCGAGACATGTAGCATGCAGCCAGAGGTGTGCCTGAAGAGCACAGCTAGAGGCAATTATGTAGGGGGATAATGTTCCCTCCTCTGTTAAACCTCTTTGGTAAATTGGGTCTCAAATAAACGAACTGGAGTTGTCAAAAACAAAGGAAACGTACACTTCATCCAGCTAGATCACTGTTTACTATTAATCACTAACACTAATGATTATAAAAACAGAATAATACAGGAATGGTTGTCTAGCTGGCTGTGGTAAACATGGGCACACAGTGTTGTTTCCATTGTGTTTTAAATCAATCTAGTAAAACTATGGGGGTTGTTTTATTTTAATAAAATCATATTTGTACTCATTTCAAGGTGTTGTATTTGTTTGTTTTTGTTGCTGTTCTACACAGTAGAGTGGGAGAGCTTCACTTTTGTCTCACTGCGGAGTCCAATTCTGAGCTTCTGAACTTCAACTTATGTTTCTTTGTTTTGTACTATACATATGACTCCACCCATGTATGATCAGCTAGAACCTCCTTCATGGACTGGGTAAGAGTTGTGCATGAGTTGAGAAACATGTTAGTCATTGACATGCATGGACATCTAAAGATATCTATTTGTTTGTTTTGGCCTTCGGCATTTGAAAAAGTGTAAATAGCATTACATGCAGTACAAGCTTACTTCCAGATGCTAGTTTTCTCCCTCATATTTTAATAGGTTCAAGTTAAAAGGTTAGGATATAAGGCTTGACCAGTTTTAACAGTAGTTCTGGCCGTGTATTCTCCTTCGATAACAAGCCCAATGGGCCACTTATTATTGGGATGGTTTTCCATCACCCTATTGCCACAGTGAATGTTTCAGCTCATCACCATGTAGTTTTGTGGCCCACATTCACAGTTCTATTACAAATATATGCATGAGCCAAATTCTGCAAATATGAGCAACTATTTGTTTATATTTTTCTCTCGCATCTATATATATATATATATATTATAAGTAATCGATGCTGTCTCTGAACTTTGGTGGCACAAAGTTTCCAAAAAGTTCTTAACAAGACAGCATTATTTACAATGTGACTGCAGATCCAGAGCTAGTGATTCAACAGAAGCCAGTGCAGTTAGTGCTGTTGCCAAAGCAACTCGGAAGCTCAAGAAAAGAACTCACTTCATTGTAACCTTACCAAAGCTTTGTGATGATTCAATGATCACTGACTGCCTTTTGGTCTTTGTCATAGGGTTTCTGTTTGGATGAATGTATTAGAACAGCTAGTATCATATTGCATCAAATGTAATAATATGGGAAATCTCCACTTTTTAACTCCATTGACTACCATTACTGGCTAAATGTCAGCCTATCAAAGAAATTTCTCGTATTGGTTACTGCCATCCCAACTTTAAAAAAAGGTCTCAAAATGTTTCAACTGCTGCATAAGTAGACTAAATGTAGCCAGATTTCTGCACAAAATTAAAGCCCTTTACTCCTAAACACTTTGTTTAATGAGCAAAAAACAACTATAATATGTAGGTCAAATGTATCTCTGAAATACATCTAACCAAAATATATTTACTTGTCAGGCTTTCTTATGGTTCAAGGGATAGTAGGTTGGTGGGTTGGCACCTGATAATTTTCATGTGTACAAGTTAATAATAACATTACCTGCAGTTTGTTGTTTGGTCTTGTGGGAAGGAGTTGTCTGTAAGGAGGGATATCCCCCCTCCCACAACCCCCCTTCCCTTTGCATACCCACACACCTTGTTTGAGATCCCACATGAAGACCTTCAACTACTATGAAGTGGAACAAGATAACCCTAGTCGAATTTCATGCTTGCTTGGAGATGGTAATTGAGCACTCCAAAACAAGCCCACCTAAAGATCTACAAGTGCTTCTGATGAGTATATTTAATAAGGAGATCATTTAAGTCAGAAAGGTCAAGCAGAGCTAACACTTCTACAAAATACTACCTCTACAAGGAGCACAGCAAAATTACCAAGTTGCCAACCACAAATTCAATAACCTGAAGAGAATAAACAAACATGGGATCCAGGACTAGAATTATGATCTTGCTCCCATATGCTCTGTGCTTCATGCAATTGAACCTGTGCATGGTCCCTGAAGGGTGCAACAGAACAAACAAGAAGGTTGTCAAAGACCTAATGGGCTTAACGGCAAGACTATTTGACAGGAAAACAAATGTAAGGTATTGCTCAATCTACTTCAGTCCATAATCTCACAGCACCAGCTGCCTTTACTTTACATACCACACTTTTTCTCCTCTAGTTGCAAGACAATATCCAACCAAAAGAACTGAGACAAAATCTTTTTACTGAAACAAATGACACACAGCATCAAGAAAGAATGACTATAGTGAACAATCTTCTCTCAATCATCTCACAGAAAGAAAGTGTTATGAAAATGGAAGAAAATAATCAAGTATTGACAGTACTAAAAGCTCTCTCCGAGAGTCTCTACAATGCAACATGCAGTTTGGTAAGGTCACTTGTCACAGAGAGAGAGATGAGAGATAGGGAAATTTGATGAGTGAAAAGTGTATAGCTGATGAGCCTCATGATGTGTTACCTTATTATTTGCAGATGTGGTCAGAGAATGGAATTACCTGCAGCAATATATATGAGACAAAGCGGCTGCTTCTTCTTCTCAAGTTCAGGGACAGGGTAGTAGAGAATTATTAATTGACAATTTAAATAACTTGACTGTGTTTGAGCAGGAATTTAATGAGCAATACATAACCGCCCACAATGTACTGAAGCCCAAAGTTTCTGTACCACTTGGTGCCTTTGGTAGTTTTCCGAAGCATTCGAAAACATGTAAAATCTGCTCATTTCACCGATGTCCAAATAGAATATAACAATTGTAGAGATATACTTACTTCTATGTCATATCTAGTATTGATCTCCTATATCTACTCATCTGTATGTCAAGTATTCAAACAATAATTAGTTTATTATTGTCTTCATTTGACGCTGGAAGATTATTGCATCTAGTAATTATTGTGTCTAGAGATTATTGTATGTGCAAATTTTATTATATATTATAAACATCCATAACTTGATAATAGATGATACATGCGATGACCTCCCATTACATAACACGGGAGGTCATGGAGGTCAATGGTAATAGGCTTGTCCCCAAATTATTGCTTTGATATATATGGTCAACCACCAGAAAGTTAAGTAAAAATCTTCCACTTAATTCTCAAGAAATAGACCAATTCAAATATTGCTCAAAAGAGCAACATATATTCTGCGGTACTAAATAATATATTTTGGTCATGCAAATTGCTTCTTACAAATATGTCATTATCACTAATTCATTCATGAAAAAATTATAATAAAATAATAATAAGATAATCGTGGAAGTTTTTCTAGGTGCCCCATAAAAAAAATCTCTGAACAGGCTGCTGTGGACCACATGAAGAGTTTGAAGAACACTATAGGTCCATGTTAGTGTGTTATTTACATGCTAAATCTTAGTCAAGTTGAACATGGTTTATACATGCCTGCACAGGGGGAAACCAAAATGAGAAAGACTCCTCCTATACTTCCTTCATCATCAATCATTATGATTTCTCCGAAAAAATGGATTTAAGGTCTACTGCAAATGGTATTGCTGGTGCGAAAGAAGCAGATCAGCTTACCTACATGTTGGTAAGATAGCTAAATGGGGCCTGTAAGGAATCTGCATAGTACCTACCAGCAAATAAGAATGTAATTAAAAAATTGTTGTTGAAATTAAGGGGGGGGGGGGGGGGAATTGAAACTTACATCCTTATCTGCTCCAGATGCAGACCGATAAAAATCAACCAATCAGAAGTTTGACTTATTGCCATGGAAACAAATGATGACATCAACAGATGTGCTTAGAATAATTGCAATTAAACAATTATTGAAAAAGTGGTTTTTGGGTCGACTTTTCTCAGTTCGATGGTCAAGGTGGATTTTTAATTATCAAAATGAGATATGCTAGACTAAGCAATTTAACACTAGCTGGATGAGTTTGAGGGCTTAATCAGATGCACAGATACAATGATTACTATATGAACTTACGCACCAATATGTGGGAAAATTATTTGCAGATGTTTATGGTGGCCAGCACTACTACTACCAAACAAACCACTAATTCTTTTGAAAACCTGAGGTGAAACACAAGGTTCATTTCACTCCAAAACCCTCTTCCATTAGCAATCATAGCAAGCCCAACTGGGGAGTTTCTTTGTAACAGTGATTTCAAGGTGTACTCACAAACATTTTGCTATGTACTTGTTGTTAACACTATCCAGACAATTTTAGCGTGAGTGTGTATGCCAGGGTTTCTCCTATCCACCAACCAATTCTCAGAGAATAGTATCATAGGCGACGTACTGCTTATTATTGCCCCACCCATTCTTAGTCAGCAAATTTTTTTAATTAGTACCTGGCTGGGTGTGGTGACCAACAAAGGTGTGATGAAGTACTCGTTGCGTCTTGCTCTATGAAGCAGAGCCATCGTGGAGGCTGATCTAGTTGTTTAGTGTCTACATAGTCAAAAAAAACTTGGCCTAAACTATGGGGGTTGCAAGTTACTTTGTCTTTCATGACAAGTCATGGTCATAAGCTAGCTCTCTAGCTAGCTCTAATAGTAGCTATTACTTTTACTTGAGCTCATACAGATAACCGCTTTTGGTGTCTGTCCTGCCACCTACATAATTATCTAATCACTATTCCAGATTCTTATATGGTCATGTAAAGTGTAATTATGCCAGATCATAGAGATTCAGCTACAGCATATTCCAGGGGATATCCCAAAGCCTAAGTGTTTCTACACACCAAAAGCAAGTTTGCCATAAAAAGATACAGAAAAGCACTTCGGATAGCTGTGAGCTCATCTGTAGCTGTAACTACTACATTTTACTAGGCATGATCCAAAAGAATCATCTGGTACTCTACTAAGCACCCACACGCAACTTACTTTGTAGTGGTTTTTCACTTTTAAGCCTAGAGTGGTGAGAGCTACAAACCACAGAAGCTGCACTGGTCTGGGCTAGGATCAAAAGAAGGAAGTGTACCAACGAAAAACTACAACACAAGTTGCTACAGCTCTTCCTGAAGCCCACAGATTTAGTGGTATCTAGCTATTTAGGTGTCATAAATAACACAGTGAGTGCAAAGAAACAACTCTACTACTCAACATATGCCTATCCAATCTGGCACGTTCATTTCAAGAAAGACTTTGTCCTATTGGAAAGATCCAAAGAAGAGCAACGAAGTTAATCCTTAATAATAGACTCTGTTAGAAAGGAATGGAGGATAATTGTGAGTTACAATTTGTTATGTAGATCTTTATTGTTTTACATGTAACCCTATTTGCTGAGGTTTTTTCTACCCATGCTACTAAGGAATTAGAGAAGACAACCATAATCAGAATTTAATAAGGTTAACATGTAGAGAAAGGGACCACTGGTGGATAGAAACTCATACATATATTTTATTAAACTGCTATGCTGGGTTCGAACAGCACTATTTTCCTTATCTTACCATTCACTAACACAAGCAGACATGTCATGACATCTACTAGGCTATTTTCAAACATTGGGTGTCGAGTGAAGCAAATTGCTATGTATGGGTAGAAGGCAACATTTGTTGCTCTGTGTGGTACGTATGCATGTAGGCCAGAGGCAAAAAAAAAGGTTTTTATAGCCTAGCTCTTCTCAGTTTGTCAGTTTCTACAACACACTTTTGTTCTTTCTCGCTAATTTTTTGCTATATTTTCACAGAATCGTAGCTTATCATTGCATTTAAATGCACAGAATTATGGTGCTGCAGTTTTGCATATGTATATGGAGGCCATTGATTGATCTGTGTATGGACCATACGTATGCCTGAGGCAAAAAGGGATTTCTAGATCTGGCAGTGTTTTAATTCAATGACTATAGTTTCGTTCTCTTCTGTGGCTCAACTGCACTAACTAAAACTGAGAGGTGGCAACCAAGGGGAGAAGCAGGGGTTGAAGTTTAACAAGCAGAAATATTTTACATGGAAGGTGAAGCAGAAGCACATGGGATTGCACCAAGTACAGCACTGTGGCTTGTATCTTCATGCTGTCAGATGTAGTGCATATTGTAGCTAAGCTCCAAGGTTTGCAATGTAAGGAGATAGATCTAGCCAGTGTGCCAGTGATGGTTGAAAGTACTTCCAAAAGATTGAAAGAGCTGAAAGAAAATATAAGCAGCAGTACATGGTTCGACCATTGTTTGGTGTTTAGTGATCATCCAGCACAACTTGGAGCAAAAAGCATTGATATCACAGATGCAATGAGGGATGATTTTCTTCAGAAGTCTATCGCCCATATCTACAGAGCGTCATTGATCATATCGATAGACAGATGGAGTCAACTGATCTTGTCTCTTCTGTGTCGGTTTTTGACCCACGTCACCTCCCAAAACAATTAATAAACTATAGCACAGAGAAGATCCAAACTCTAATACATTTCTATGGTTACGTGAAAAAGGTTCACTTCAATGGAAAAGCAAACATGTCACAACCTGATATTGACTCTGAAGACACAGAATCAGAATGGAAGCTATTTTATAGAGTCCTATTCACACAACACAAAAACAGCTATCTTCACCAAGTTTTATCAACATTGCTTGGCAGTGCAGAATTAGCAGTTGCATTTCCAAACCTAGCAAAGTTGGCCGCAATTTTTATGATCCTACCTGTTATGACAGCTATTGTTGAGCGTGGCTTTAGCAGCATGAAACTCATAAAAACAAGGATCCAGAATAGAATGGGTGAAGACACACTGGAACACATGCACATTTGCATTGAAGGACCTGATAAATTACCTGATGAAACTCTGGAAGCAGTAATTGATTTCTACAAACAATCAAAGAAGCAAAGATTGGCATTGTGAACTAGCTACTTATTAATATTTTTGTCTCGTATTTTTGGTCTCATTATTGTTGTAATCATGCAGACTAGTAAAGCAAAGTAATTGTATGTGGCTGTTTCCTGCTTCCTGAAATTTAATTACGTAGTGGAAACTCCCACACCTGGTCTATATGAAACCAAAGGTTCCATCACTTAGAGAAAAAAGTTCTTTTTTGTGTGTGTGTCGTATCCACATGTAGTATTTACCTAAATTTGGTTGTTTAACATGTGGGAACTACACACTCACGAAAAAGCTTCCCTCCCAAATTTAAAATTCTCGATAGAACCCTGGAGTATCATTGGGAACAAGATAAAAAATATTTTCCTAAGCAAAATGGCCAAGATCAGAATTTTTTTATTGCTTAATTTCAAAAGTTTAAAACCTATATTTTTGGCTGAAAACCTTCCTTGGGTGGTTTCTAAAGGATAATTATAATGAATGCTTAGTCTGGATTTTTTGTGGGTTCCTGAGTATGAAGCGGTCATACAAAAAAAAACATAGTAACTAAAGATCCCTGGCTAGATCCTAGATGGAATCATTTACTTGATAAAATCTTCTTTTTTTTCCACCAACCATTAGGATATTCTGCTGAAAAAAATAAAGAGTTACCATAATGTCTCTCTGTATAATATACGGACAGATTATGTTTGTGTATTTTGGATGCCATTGAATACCACAACAAATTGAAATCACCCCCCCCCCCCCCCCCCCCAACATAGTGTAGGTATCTCAGCTAGTGCATGGCTACATACACCATAATACCAGGATTTCCAGGATTTAGTATCATAAGAGAGCACACAGAGAGACCTATCTATTGAGCTATATAATTATCATGTTCATGCCATGGAGTTTGCAGAATCTAAGGAGCTATAAAATGGTAACCACAAGGTGTTGTTTTTTATTTGTAAAAAATGGAGGTGCCCCCCCCCCCCCTTAAACAATGAATGGCATCACAGTGAAGAAAAAGATTAAAAACAGCTGCAGATTTAAATTCAAAGAAAAGAAAACTGGCTGCATTGGCAGGTGAGAACGAGTAGCATGGTTAAGTGGTACAGAAAAGGATAACAGAATTACATTCTGATATATTTACTCTGTTCATAATTGACATGCTCTAACTTTGGAGGTGTTATACGGCCATGAGCCTGGGAAAATGACCTGCACCAAACCTTGTAAAAAATGAGAGAAAACAAGCTCCAAACCAGATGCACCAAACTCTAAAAAATACAACCCAGCAATCCACCCTACCCCAAACCAACTTTAATGCAACATACAAGATGACATACAATTTCTGCTTCTCCATGAGCACCTGTCTGCAAGGGAGGTAGTCGAGGAGGCTTAGGAGTCATCAGCACTGTGACTGGACGAGATGTTGCTGCCAGGAGGGCCTGTGTTTGTAATTGCATTTGGTGCAGGATGGCTGCCAGTGCTGGATCTATTGGGGCTGAGGGATGTGCAGAGGTGCTGATTCCAGTGGTTGTCTGGTGATACTTCTGCTCGGGATAATCGATGTCTTCGAAGGCCATGGGCCTGATTGTCTCTGATTCCATATTAGACTGGATGCTTCTTCGTCCATTGTTGGAAGTGTTGAGATATTACGGTCTTAACGGGGTGTTTCCTTCTGAGAACGGATTGTAAGCTCTCAGGAGCGTTGGTTCTGTATTCTGTGGTGACTACGTGGGTCTGGACCATCGATAGAGTTTGGTAGTTGTTATACCTTGTGTGTGATATACAGGTCAAGATGGAAGGAAAGTGGTCGAATTTTCGTTTCTTGCGAGTGGGAAGAATAGTCTATCTTCTTCAATGAAGGAGCATGGGCTGAGCTGTCAATGTCTGCTGGGCGAGAGTCAAGTCGATGTCGGAGGGTCGAGTTTCACTGCCACCAGTTGTTAGATCTTTGCCTGAATGCAGGCGGAGATCCACAAGGTCAAGGACGAGGGCTCAGTAAAACTTAATCTTTTTATTAACAATTCTTGACAAAATTACACAATAATCTCTGGGTATCTCTCTCTCTCTAGTTCCCTGGCTTGGCTTAGGCTATATAATATACCAGCCAGGTTCCAATCATTGCCTTACAAGGAATAATTATACTACACTCACCTACTGTTATAACATATCATGTGCATGCATGCCATCCTTTAATCTACTCTCACCTATAGTGTTACCATTTATGGTAATGTCCAATGTTCTCACTGTTCTTGTTCTAATTACTGTCATGGATTTGTGGTCATGTGATTGTTAGGCAGGGTCTAACAATGTGTTTACTAAACTGGAAATAATCATCAATGTTTATCTTGAGATTTATCTGAGCTTGTTCTCGTCCTACCCAACCTTGTACAAGTTAAGCAAATTGTAGGGAATATGCTACTCTTAGCTTCTCCATATCACAGTCCAAGCAATAAAATATGATGATTTACAGATCATTGTATAGATTAGGCTTTCAGCATACTCCCTCAAAAAATTCTTGATCGCAATACTTGCTGTGAATGAATGCTTTCTAAGTAAATCCCACTATACACACAAACCTAACAGCTAGTAATATGGCTTCTCAGTCTGGTATATAGTCTTCTATTACTTTACTATAACAGCTTGTGCCAACAAGAACTTTTCTGAAAAGTCATGGGAAAGAAATGACACAGATCGTAGTGGTGTAAAATTCCCATGGCTTCATATGATGTTGACAAGGATACAGCTTCTTGCCATCCATGCATGAAGGCATAAAGTGTGATCTTCTGGAAACTCCTGCAGTAATCTGCCACCTCTATAGAATGTGGGTCAGTAAAAACTCACAGGATCCTGCACACTCTCTTCCCTTTGAAAAGGAGGCCTGCACTGCCACCTAACCAACACAATTTCAGAAGGATAGACTATTTACAGCTCATGACCTCAATGGTTCCAGCACCGATACATCAGTCCTTCCTCCTGAAGAAATCTACACACGAGGTCAAAGGGTGATCATCTGCTGACCTCAGGATAACTTCCAGTGTGGATTTTTTTAGTTCTGCACCTCCGCACCTCAGCATGGGCGTATTTAGGGGGGTTTCCTGTTGCGCAGAAACCCCCCCTGAGTAAAAACCACACCCATAAGCCATTTGCTAGCATCCTTGCTAATTCTACATACAAATATGTACTACGGCTACTCTGTTTCTTGCAATGGTGGCTTCTGTGTGAGCTGTTTACTCTTCACCAAGAATTGATCCATTCTTGGACAGAGTCATCGTCACTGTTCCAATGACTAATTTGACTCGAGCAAAGCAAGTACCAAGGAACACAGCTTGCAGAAATCACACAGAGCAGCTATGGATGATACTGTTACATTTACTGGGCAAATGGCAGGAGGCCAGCTTTCCATACAGCAACAGTTACACAGTCAAGCATCTGCTCAAGTTCAGAAGAATCGTGAAGTTCTTAAGGCTATTCTCAAGACGATCATTTTTTGTGGTAAGCAAAACATAGCTCACCGAGAGGCTCTTTGGAGTGATGCAAATTCTGGGAATTTTTTAGCCTTGATTCAATTTCATGTTAAAGCAGGTGATGTAGTTGTGACAGACCATTTTGCTTCTGCAGCCAGAAATGCCCAATATCATGCCCCAAACATTCAAAATGAACTGATTGCAGCCATTGGTGAAAGAGAAAATTCTACAGGAGGTTAGGCTAGCAAAGTACTTTTCTGTGTGTGCTGACGAGGCTGCTGATGCATCTAACAAAGTCCTTGCGACATGTTGACTCGGAAAATGTGGTGAGAGAAGAGTTTGTTGAATTTATTCTTTGCAAAGATGGCACCACTGGAGTAGCTGTTTCTAAAAACATCCTAAATGCAAGCTTAGACCCAAATAATTTATGTGGGCAGGGCTATATATGATGGTGCCAGCAACTTGGCTGGCAAGTATCATGGGGTTGCTGCTCTAATCGTGAAACAATATCCAAAAGCTGTCTCACTGTGCAGCTCATACACTGAATCTTTGTGTTGTGGCAGCATGTAAACATCCAAGCTATTCGAAATATGCAAGGAACTCTTGTGGAGCTATGCCTTTTCTTTAGGTTTTCTCCCAAGAGGGAGGCAGAACTAGAAAAATGGATCAGTGAGCTTCCACTGGGAACAACTAACAGACAGAAACTGCAGGGGAGTAAGAACCATGGGGGCCGTGGGGGCCGTGGGGGCCATGGCCCCCCCAATATTCAAAAGAAGGGCCCGGCCCCCCCAATAATATGAAGGGTGTATCATTGCTTACACCTCTACTATATATGCTCAGTAGGTGGTTAACAAAGGGGAGACAGTTGCATTTTTAATTTTTTATTTTTTTTACTTATGGTTACAATTTTAGAGCTCCGTAGTTTCTGAAAATTTCATGGTATGGACTTGATATATAGCTCAAAAGATAGGTCTCTCTGTGTGCTCTCTTTTGATACTAAACTAGATGGACTACCCTTACTGGTACCATGCAAGCCATAATCAACAACTATGAAGCACTAAGGGAAACAATGGAGATTTCTTCTCATGGAATGGATGACTGTTCTAGACGAGCAAATGGTATGCTATCGCTTATGGATAAATTCTGCACATATTTTGGATTGGAGCTATCGGTATTAATCTTCAGTATGAATCAACAGCTGTCCATTACCCTTAAGGCAGAGGAGACTAATGTTGATGACTGTTTTATGCATTCGCTCACTTGAGAGAATTCGTACCGATCATCATTTTAAATCTTTCTATGATTCTGTAGTAGTGAAAGCCTCGAAAGTGTGTTGTGATACTCCTGTTCTACCTCGCCAAAGGCAGTTTCCAAGGAGATTAGATCATGGAGCACCACAGCATACCTTTACATAATATTGAGGATTATTATAGAAAGGAGTATTTTGAGGCAATTGACCGTGTGAAGAGTGAACTACAGAGACAATTTCAGCAAGAAAACTTCATTTTCGTGAAGACTATTGAATCATTATTGGTGGACAGTGCAAATGGCAAAAGTGTTTCATTTTCTGTGATATCAACATGGATAAGTTGGAAATTCATTTAAAAATGATTCCAGATATAATTCAAGGCTACACCCTTGGATGGTATCACAATCCAGAAAGTGACCAGAGTTCAGACTATTTGTGGCATTCTAAACCACCAATCTGGTCTCAAGAAAATCATCACAGAAGTCCACAAACTCATTAAAATCTATCTTACCATTCCAGTCACCACTTCATCTGCTGAACGCAGCTTTTCTGCTCTAAAACGCATAAAAGACTACCTTCGGAACTCCATGACACAAGAGAGGCTAAATCATTGTATGCTACTGCATATGCATCGCGAAAGAACAGATAAACTAGACCTTGTTGATGTGGCCAGAGAATTTATTTCTAGATGCGAGAGAAGGAAGAACTTTTTTGGAAACTATAAATAGTTTTTACTATTAGCTATAAAACATGCATTTGTTCTTTTCACTAGTCTTATTAAAAAATATATATGGGTCTCAAAAATAGTCTGTGTTAGTGATTGGTTGCATGCATTACCTTGACAGCAACATTCATCGGTTCGGCCCCCCCAATCCATTATATGTTCCTACTCCACTGAACTGGATCCATTGTGTAGCTAGAATAGAGTCCTATGAAGTCTTTTCGAACCAGCTGTTATTAGTACCTTGGAGACAATACTGAAGATGGGTGGAACAGAGAGTCTGCTCAGAAAGCTGCATCACTTTTAACAGCTACAACTCAGTTTGAGTTTCTTATGGCATTTGAGGTGGTGTAGGCTACATAAAAGGCCTCTACAGAGCCGTTTGCAAGATATTTGCAATGCTTATACCGAGGTAAATTTAGTCGAGACTACTTTACATGAAGTTCGTGATGGCATTGATTCTCATCACAAGAAATGGTTTGATTCTGCAGTCACTCTAGCACAAAAAATCAATGCATCACAGCCATCTCTTCCACATCAATGTGCAAGGCAACAGTAGAAGCAATGTACCTGCCGACTCTGCTGAAGATTATTACAGAAGATCTATTTCTGTTCCATTTCTGGATGAGATGGTATCACATATTCACACTCAATTTTTCTGAAACACAAAATGAAGCAGTACAAGCTTTGAGCATAGTTCCATCTGTATTCATGGCCAATGCAGTCACTCAGTGTGAGTCTAATTTGATAAAGGAACTTTTGAATTTCTATGAAGATGATATGCCAAGTCCTTCATCTTTTGAACTGGAACTCCATTTGTGGAGATCTAAATAGAGGAGTTTCTCATCAGAATTGCCCAAAACTCCATCCCAGGCCTTGAACTGTGCAAATGAGATCATGTTTCCGAATATTTACTGCTTATTCCGTATTGTTTGTACTCTACCCGTAACCAGCTGTGAATGTGAAAGTAGTGTCAGTGTATACTTAGAAGACTCAAAACCTACTTGTTTACTACTATGGGGCAGCAAAGGTTATCAGGATTGGCACTGATGCACATCCACTATGGCTTACCTAAAAGCTATTCTTAACATTTTTGCTCGTCAACACCCTGAAGAATGTTACTCCAGGACATTCTGAGTCATTAACGCAACAATAATTAACATTTCTGTAATTGTATGTTCTATAAACTATTGTGGGGCACAGTCAGATAAAAGTGGTTGTGGTCAGATGATTTTTTTTTTACAAGCTTCACATGCATGAGATGGAAACCCCCCCTTTAAATTCCTAGATACGCCCCTGCTCAGCCTGTGATATCAAGCATGACAACCTCTGATTGCATATATATCTCCCCCCCTCCTAGTGATGCCCTGCTTCTCCCGATACTCCATGTCAGGGGATTCTTCACTCATTGTGATAGAAAAAATATTTGTGAGGTGAGAATGAACATAGTGTGGGCTCCTAATGGATTTCACTGTTGGACTTGATCCATCATTCCCTTGATTGGGTTTGGCTCTACCTCTGACCTCTACTCTCATTGCTCATGATCCAGCTCATCTGTTTGCTGCTACACAATCATAGGAAGACCTGATGAAAACCTATGGATAATAGCAATTCCATTTAAATCACTTTCTTCCTTTGTAGGTCCTCTTTGTCTGTCACTACTATACAGGCTCACTGCCACTCTTTTTCAGTTTGGATGGGGTGGTTTGATCTAAATAAAATCAAAGTACCCATCTATGTGTGTGAGTTTTCTGTAAACCACTGCCTGGTAGCAACCCAGATAGGACAAGATTCATCCACATTCAGCTCCATGGTAAATTTTATGGATGGCTTGTTCCCTCTCCTTCTTCACCAGCAGCATGTGTCATTCGCATGCCTTCAAAAGTCATGCTGTCATCCTCTGCCAAATCTTCAAGAAATTCCATGTAAATGATGGCTACCACTGCAGTTACTGCAGGGCCCATTACTTTTCCCTCTTTCTATTGATAAAATGCCACTCTCTCTACAGCAAAAGTAAGAGAATTTAAGGGAAGTTCACATAAAGTGTTGGTTCCCCATAATGTTGAACTGAAACCCCCCCCCCCCCCCCCCCAAAAAAAACAGACAAAATAATAAAGGATGAACGTTGGTTACAAGTTTAGTGTCTTTTTAGTTATATTTACCTCCCTCTTCACCAATGTACCCATAGAGTTGGAAGTAGAGGTGAAATGTTAATTATGAGAGCTAGCATCCTGGGTCCCGACAGGAGTTCTAAACTAATCACAGAGATGAACTGAATATTACACCCAACTTAATATATATAGCTACACTGCATAAGTCAGCATATAACCATACCTTGCTCTTTTGTCATTAGAGTTATCTAGGGAGTAACTATAATCCCCTTCACGATTTGGCGAGTATTGCACAGAAGAACTCAGAACTAATCAAACACAGGTGTTATTGTACATCATGTTTATTGCTAAAGTTTACAGGCATATATTGTGTACAATGACCTTCTCAATAATCATTTACTTTTGTTATATCAACTGAGAGTTCGTTGAGCATACATTGTTGCATAGTTGCTTGCTTTTGGTTATCTTTTTGTTTGAAGAAGAATATTATTCTATAAATCACCTGGCCACTCAGTTTAGATTCAGGTACATAGCATAGCCTAGGTTGAAAATAGATCTTAGAACACATATTCTGAATGACCCAATAAAATGTTACTTGTGTTATCAACAACCACTACTACTTATTGCCATCAAGTAACCATTGAGTCATAGCTTTGAGATCTTGTCATACTAAAGTTTTTATGAATGGACCCATATATGCAAGTTTAAAAAAAGAGATACACAGAGAGAGAGAGATCTTGAAGATGTAGTTCATGATTTTTTCACACTTTCTACGATTTAACCAGTTTAATACCTTAGCAAATGATTCAAGGTATCCTGTGAGTTTTATTTTCATCTTATTGTGGATGAAACTGCACCTAGGCAGCTACGAAGCTGATGATGTGAGGCTTAGATGCTTTGGCCTTTGCTGTCTGCCATTTTTAAACCCATTAAAGGTAAATGTATTTTACAGTTTTCTGAGTTTGCCAATTCAATACCTTTATGGAGATTTCCATCCACACTGAAAGTGGTTTTGGAGCAAAAATTGTTGAAACCACATTTTGGCTGCTAAGTAGCTGACTATGTGAGCTTGGTCATTATCATGGTTTTAGCTGTCAGCATTGTCAAACCAATACAGGGAGATACAGTGTACAAATGTTTTTGTGTATACAACTTTTTTCATGCAACTTACAGATTATTGCTGGAGCATCTAGTCGAAACATCGAGAGAGTAAAATTCAAAGTTGATTATTGAGAAGGTCATTTTAATTTTTTTTGTCAACTGAGAGTTCAGTAAGAGTTTACAGTATGTTGTTATAATTATATACTATTTTATGGCAGGCATATTACAGTCATTATATTAAGTGAAAAGTCAGTTAGCCCTGTCAATCCAGCAGTGAACTATTTATCTTGAATTAGACAGCTTTTACTCGGCCTCCAAAAGCTCTTTTGGGCTGCACAGACCAAATGTTTTATGACACCATGTAGCTAGTAAGAACAAGGGAGTCAAGTGCAAGCTAAACCCTTTTTTCCGGTAAATTTTGGTTAGTTAATCCCTGATCATTAAACCTTATAAAGTAATCACTTTAAAGGACCTATCCACCGATGCCAAGTAAAGTACATTAATGAGTTCAAGTAATAACACTTGTAAGTGATAGTAGTTGACACATAAGTATTCCTTGCCTTTCAGAATGGCCATCACAGAGCACTCAGGGGCAGAGATGGAAACTTATAATGATCAAGCAGTCACCAATATTGTACTATACAGGAAATCCTGCAATCAGCAATTTAGAGTGGCATGATTAGTATGGTCAAACAGCAGCACCAAGATTTTGCCAAGTATTTGGCCATGTCATTGCAGATAAAATAAGCGCAAAGCTATAAGAGCCGAGATAGATTGAAGGACAAATTGATTTACTCGAGCATCCTCTCTTCATGTTACTGGTATATATAAAATGGGTAGAAATGTTCCAGGTAAAAACAAGACAAGAAATTGTGCAGGCATACACACAGAATAAAAATAATCATGATATTCGTTCAGAAATCACTCGTTACTGCACAAAACCTCATTAACGATCTCCCCAACAGTTCTGTTCAAAAGAGAAACCAGTCCAAAATGAAGCTTCGCCAACTTGCATTTGACAAGATTAACAAGTTTCGGGGGTAGTGGCCGACAACTGACAATTTTGACTAGCTCCATGGCTAGAGGTTTCAAAGGCACAGGGACATATGAAGGCATACATACAATGTAATCTTCCAGCTGTTCCTGAAAGAGAATCTTTCTGTGATTAGGATGACAGAGCATGTTCTGCAATGCCAATAGAATAGTCCTTAAACTGAGCATGTATAGTTGGTCCATGATCAAACGTTGTGAGGCAGTTCTACAAAATGACAATGATGATGGTTTGAGGTAGATGAGCTTTACATAAGGTACAAATGTGGACCACACATGACGATGTTCAATTTCCTCCATCATCACTTCCTGGTATGTGGCAATCTTAAAGTCAGTCATGAACTGGTAAATTTGTAGTTGAAATTCCTCCGGGATGCAATCGGGGGAAACAAGAATGAGTTGTGAGAGATAAACCTGTGTGAAATACCTGCAAGAGCAATGATTATAATAATAATAAGATAATATAATTTGTTTCTAAGTTGCTAAAATGACACCCCAAGAAAATACACTCAGCATATCTATCAAAGTGATGTGTTTTAATACCATTTGTAATATACCTTAAACGATTGAAAACCATAAACAACAATAGCCCCAACTCTAACAAGAAAATGATGAAAACCAAGTTTGGAACAATAATTTTTTCCTGGATAAACCCAGTAAAATGCTCTATTATTATTATTTTAAAAAGTCAGAAAACATACTTCTGGATGACTGGCATTCACAACTGCTCTGGTTGAATGTCTCTAATAAGACTATACCACTGTTCTGGAACCGCTTCCACTGTGGAAAGCTGAGAGGCAACTTTAGTGTCAGAAACAAATATGAATCGCTTTGCTCTTGGAAGGAGGATGGACTTTCTTGAAGTTGTGGAGCAAAGTATGTCAGCATGTTTGTTTGCTTATCTCAAAAGAGCTGGTTCTTAAACCAAACTGCAGCTTATTAATTTATTTACTTCTTAACGATATGAACAATTTGAGGCAAGGGGAGAAAACAGGGTGGTCTATCAGATAAATGTGGTTAGCTGGTTAGCTAATAATTGTAGCCATACAATATAATATATGGCTGATTAAGCAAGTTTGTACAGCAAATGCTCAGTATCTTATAGAATTTTATGTAAGCAGGATGGGGGGAGGGGGTGGGGGGGGGGGGAATCAGGGTACAAAATTATAAGGTGAGGGTGGGGTTAGATGGGCAGGAATTTATCAATCACTAAATCATTTCTAAGGGAGGAAAACAGTCTCAACAGAGAAGGCAGATGGAATAAGAGGACAAGCTGCAGTACAGTGCATACCTTGGTACCTGCACTATTCCCTAGCATCCAATAAGAGATTAAGCCTGTCATAGTAAGTACATATTAACATTAAGGAACCTGCACTATCTCCTTTATCGTTAGCATCTGATAAGAGATTATGCCTTACTCTACACACCTTAGCATTAATAAACCTGCACTATGTCCTTTAACATTAGCATCCAATAATAAGATATTAAGCCTATGTTACTATAGTACAGTACATACCTTAGCATTAATGAACCTGCACTAGGTCCTTTAACAGTGGCATCCAACAACCTCCTAATTAGCATGGGATTAGCAAGGTAAGGGTGAGTCTCAGGGGTGTATGCTAAACATAGGAACAGGGTGGCCACAAACTGAACTGAGTGAGGTTGGGCTATGGAGATGCATGAGAGTTGCTCCAAACAGCCCTGGTGGGACACTATCTCCATGTGACATTCCGGTAGTTCACTCAGGCTGCAGTGGAAATAATGGAAGGCAGATACATGTCAATAGAGGAAACAATCATGTGCATAGTGTGTTATCGTCCGTCGAAGTGTGGATCTAAATATCGCCACAAATGCTTGCACATTATTAGCACTTGCCAATGGAGATTAAAGACCATGTGCAGTAGTTCGATCATGACATGTTTAATTTTAACAACTCAAAGTGTTATGAACTTGGTACAGATGGTGCTTCAAGAGATGTTGGGAGTAGCAGTATTTTTCCAGAATCATTAGGGCGATGGGAGTCTTCTTCTTTATAGATCTCAGTGGTGGTAGGTTTGAGCTAGAGCTAGCTAAAGCTGTCATTCTGAAGCTGACACATTCCATTATTGATTAAACAAGGTAAACAAACTGAGCTAGTGAATAAATTAAGAAAAGAACAATTATGGTGGTCTGATTTCAAGTTAAGGCTCTGCTGTCTTAGCAGTGGCTACCCAGCAGCCAGATAAATCCAATTCCACAATCTAGATTCAACTGCTAACTTTGGTGCTAGGCAGATGTACAATGCCTCCTTCACTAGCAGTCCCTTCTTGGTAAGATGGTGGCTCCAGCTTTGGCTCATAAGCTGAGGTCAAAGAACCTGACCTTCAAAACCGTGAAAAGTATTTATAAGCTATACGTGCTCTGATCATCCACTGAAACAGCATGATCCTTCATAGGATGTGGATAGGCTCTGAGCTAGGCTCAAGAATTCTCTATTGATCACGATTTAAATGTAATATCATGAGAACAATATCACGTTAGTTGGTTATCAGTGTGACAGTGAGTTTTGCTGTGTGGACATGAGAAAACAAATCAAAGGTAGTGTTCAAATTAAGCTTACTCATGAAATGCTTTACATTTTTATGTAATGTAGAGACAACTTGATTGTGTATAAGATACATTTTTGTATATAATAGAGCATCATGTTGCTGGACAACATATGGAATTGCGAATTGTTCTTTGTAATGTGAGGTACAGCTTTAGTTGTATATTATTCTGTGATTTCTGTAGATTGACACATTCTCTATAAAGCCCTACACAATCTATAGATCATAAAACCATGACATTCTAAAGATTGGCATGCATTACAGAATATATTTACTGCTAGAATGGCATACACAGATATTGGCAGTTTTGGGCTAGTACTACTATATAGAGACTGTTAAGTAAAAAGGCAAAAAAGCCTTAGTACTGACCAAGGTATTGTGCTTGTCTTTTAACTATACCTAGCCCCAGAAACAGCCTAAAACTACCACAAAAAGACATGTAATTAAATACCTGTAGGCCATAGAATTTAATTAGCAGCTAATTATACATTGGAAGTGCACCCAGCTGTGAGCAGCCTGAATTGAAATCAATCTTGGTTGCATCGACAATAACAATTGCACACTTAAACATAAAGCATTAAAAAAAATGTTGTTCTCTCTTCTTATGGATGAACTAACACCAAACCTGAAGGATACTGAACAAAAGAGGATGGAGTCTAGGAAGGATTATCAAAATGATGATACTTCATTTGGGGGGGAAATGATGGGGGGGGGGGGGGGGAGGAGAAGAGGAGGAAGGGAGGAATAGCTACTTTAGGTATGCCCTACAAACAATTCTAGCAAATCACATGACCACAAATCCATGACAGTAATTAGAACAAGAACAGTGAGAACATTGGACATTACCATAAATGGTTACACTATAGGTGAGAGTAGATTAAAGGATGGCATGCATGCACATGATTGGTTATAACAGTAGGTGAGTGTAGTGTAATTATTCCTTGTAAGGGGAACCTGGCTGGTATATAGCCTATTTAAGGGAGCCAAGCCAGGGAACTAGAGAGAGAGAGAGACCCAGAGATTATTGTGTAATTTTGTCCAGAATTGTTAATAAAAAGATTAAGTTTTACTGAGCCCTCGTCCTTGACCTTGTGGAAACAATTCTAGCAAGATATATCTGATTGGTGCTCTAGTCTGACCAAGTACCAACCTGGAGGGAGAAATTTTGTTTAATTAAATCACCTCTCAAGTTACATTGGATCTGATGTGCATTGAGATGAAATTTCCTAATCCTAATTCAGTAAGGGGATGATTAATGCACACTAATGCGCTTAAATGTTGACTTGAGTGTGCAGTGCATTAAGGTTCAAGATTAGGAGTTGTTGTCTCATAACACGTCATGGCCTAGCCCTAGAAATAGCCAAAATCTGACACAGCAAGACATGAGGTATTGTGGAAGTAACAACACCTGTAGGCCATTCTATAAGTAATCCCTGCACATACTCGCAATTGCATGCCATCCTGCATGCATTGATTAGACGAGCAGATTACATAGTGCATCTACAGACTAAGTCACTATATACAAAGTGCTATTCTGGGTTGGGGAAAGCAGTTGGTTACTTATAATTTCTCAGACTCTGACACACAGATTCAAAGATCAATACAGCTAGCTCTGTTAGTAAATAGAGTATTATCATGAATAGTGTACACTATATTCACCTGGCTGGTGGGTGTTATGGCTGTCATTGATCAAGTTTGGAGAAGTTTAATCCCAAGAAGACTTTCATGTCATAGAGTGGGTTAAAGCTTGTACCTATATACCTAGCTTCAATTATAATATACTTTTTAAATGTTTCTCCCTAGAGAAAGTTTAGCAAAGCAGAGATTCTTCAGGGCTGGTATGATACCTATCCATGGTCACATTACAATATGAAGCTAGATTATATCATTTCGTCATCTATGTTCGAGGGTGCCAAGAAGCAAATGAAACTAATTCAAATGTGGAAGAGAAGCTATCGACAATTAGATTAAAGAAGAAACAGGAAAATGCTCCTTGTATCCAAAATCAAGGCAGAGTCTACCATTAAGGGGGAGCAATGGATATCCTCCAGCCACTGGTGGTAATTTCAGCTCTCTAGCAATTGGCCATCTGGAGATATTTATGTGGCAAAATCAGGCGCTCAGGTTTTGATTTTAGCTCCAGTAACTTGGCTAATGAAAAATATTAGTATATCAAAAGAGAGCACACTGAGAGACCTATCTTTTGAGCTATATATCAAGTCTATATCATGAAGTCTGCAGAATCTATGGAGCTATAAAGTGGTAACCGCAAGTTATTTTAACACTTTACTATATACTAAAATGGTTTTGTCACCCCTTAATTAACAAGACACTTCAAGAAGAAAAGAGCAACCATGACCAATTGATCGTCTACTAGTGTTGAGACACTTTACCGGACATAGTAGATTTAGCTGTATCTGCCAACAAGGACCATTGCAATCAACCTGGGCAGGCAACGTACAATAATTCTTAAGAATTGCTACACGAAGCAACCAGCAGGAAGGATTACTCTGTGGAATTAAAGGAAGTTTTTAATCTCTTTGGAGATGATTTCAATGAGATTGAGCTTTGTACTCAACTACAGATCTTTAGTGCAGAGTTTACTAGAAAGGCTCATGTTACTCTAAAAGTGGTTATAGTAGACATTTCAGTGCTGGACAGAAAACATTTTTAAACAAGTATGCCAGCAACTTATTGTTGTCATCAACAAATGCAGCAAGTGAAATTTCATTTTCAGTAAAGAAAACATACTTTACACACTCACCAACGGATTGCAGAGGGAGTTTAAAAAAAAATTGAACCAGTTCAGTTAAATATCTATACCAAGAAAGCAGTTCATTAAAAGTCTCTTAGTCAACTTTTTTTATCACACCATGTGATAGTAATGTTATTAACTTGCACATGGACACATTTTGAAGTGTACACTTACCAATTCATTATCTTTGTTGTTATTTTTCAATATTAGAACATTTATTTTCACATGTAATGCAGATTCTATTACTTACAAACATTCACGATCATTTGTTAGTATTGGAGATGAAGAAATAATACTGGGTCATTACAATAAGCATATTACTCTCAATGTTCTTTTCCTACAAAAAAAATTGACAGGTCTTACTCCTTTTCATTATTAACCAAACAAATATGAATGTGATATGTTATAATTGTGTTTTGAGAGATGAAGAATAAGGAGGAAAATGAGAGGCTAGTTCTCGATCACTCTCATCAAGCTTATGAACATAAAATTTATTCAGTGTACTAAAAAAAATATCCAAGGAATGCTAGCTTTAGACTATTACCCATCTTATAAATGCTTCCTTAGCAGTCTAAAGCTAGAGCTATAGACACCATTAACAAACCTGAGAAGCCTTTTTTCAGCCATGCCTATTTTGTCAGCGACCAAGCCCATCAATTTCTGCTAGTGCTAAGCTCACCATCTGCTTTCTAACAGTTTTGAATGTTGTGGCCCATTTATCCAAGGCTACACATTGCCAAGAACACTTGCCCTGGTAAGCACCAATGCCATACCCACAACTGGTGAATATGATATATAATATGAGGGGGCGGCAAGGAACAGAAAATTACAAACTTAAAATTGGATTCGGACATATATTAAATGAATGCTCACTTGTTTTTTTCTTCGTTTATTTTTACCAAAAAAACTCATAATGTCATAATGACATTGACAGTGAATGGGCTGAGGAACACTACGTCAGAGATTAATGACATTTACAGGATATTTTTGTGAATCTAGACCTCATAAGTGCAGCAAAGCTATTTGCACATTGGGAAATTGGAAAGATGACAATACTAAATTAAATGACATAGGGTTTTTTCCTTCGTCAGTATTATATAGTCACTTGAAAAGTAGACATTGTCTTGAAAAATAACCATAACACATTTTTCCCAACCATGCCTGAACAGCTTTCTCCATCAAAAATATGAAATTATCGTTTATCGTTGTGCAAAGTGTACTTGATAAACTGTTCATATAGCATGTTCATCTGTACTTCTAAACTGGCCTCAAAAAATTAGACAGTAATATATACACTTACTTGCAAAGGAGACCCAGTGCAGCTCCGATAGTATCAGTGAGCATCATATTATCATCCCTTAGAGAGTCATGCACATTTCTCACGTCAACACCCTCCTCCATCTTCTCTCTCAGGAATGAACATAAGCAGAGCTTAAGACAGCCATTGTGTGAGAGAATGAGTCTCCTCAACTCAAATGTCTCAGACAAGTTCCATAGTACTTGGAGAATACTGTACTCAAGGCACTGCAATTTTCTAATACAATCAATCCACGAATGTTTCAATAGTGCTGTATAGATATCCATCATTGTCTTGAGCCCACCACAAGAGACAAAGAAGAGCTTGTTTGCATACTTTCTGGCATCCAGCCAAGGGTAGAAGTATACAAAGGCCAGGTTCTCCACCAGTTCATCATTGATCCCAGTTGTAAGCAAATAATCCAAGTTGGAGCTCAGTCTGTTGTTGGAAATAGTGGGTTCTTCCTCCAAAAGATCTTTTTCAACATGCTTGAACCATGTCACAACCTCGCGGATCTCCTTACAGTCACCTTCAGAGGAATAAGTAACTCTGAAAGTATCCCCATCCCTTATGTGAGCCTTTTTCAAGGTGGTTTCCTCGCCCATGGGGTGATCTTCATAACTCAAGTTCTGGATGCAGACTGGGATGTTGAAGTCCCTCTCTATCACTGACTTCACGTGATATATGGTTATGGGAAGAGGTCTGTCTTCCTGAAAGGTGATAATTTTGTGGTGAATTTTGTTGTTCTCACTGCAGAATAACTCAACATGGAAGGTAAGCTGATACCCTAATGTCTCTTTCGCAATCCTGCTAGGGCTAGGTCGACTTCCACCAAGCCACTGGTACATGTTGGTGGAGCTATGAAATTCTGAAAAGCTGGGTTACAAATACTCCCTATAGTTAAAAGTTATGCAGAAAAACAAATACAATACTAATCTTGCTAGCCTTCCATACTCTCATCGCTCGAGCGAGCAAGGCAAGATGGTCAACTCGCACTGTACCACACGCCAAGTAGCTAGCTATATCGTGGCGTGTGAAATTTCTGATTTCTTTTCTTTTTTTTCCCTTTAAAAAAAATTTTGTATTATTTTTCCCCCACTACCCACGGAGACGAAATCCGTGGCGATCACTTGGTATAAAATAAGTAGCTCTTAGAGTTGAGGAAGGTCTGGACGCGACCACGGCGTTTCGGTTTGTATCCCCAGTCAGCTTAGATAGCGCGGTAGGTCATCTTGTGTGCGACAAAGAAATTAGATATCAGGAATTTAAGAGTTGAGAGTGGCTAATGCAGAAGATTTTTCATGCTGTCGCCAGTGTGGTACAGTATATACAAATTGATTTTTGATGAAAATATTTCTAATGAAGAGACAGCCATCATGGCAAGATTGCTAATCTTACGGTACCCAAGCAACCTACAGTTTCCTTCCCATTCAAAAGTGTTGTAGTTAGTTAGCTAGTAGGGAACTACCCGCGGATGCGGGTGCGAACGAAAGGTTTGGACGTGACTGGGCGTTTTCGGTTTGGATACCCAGCCTGCTTTGAGATCCCTCATGCGTGCGAAGAAGAAATTATTAGATATCAGGGGTTTAAGAGAAGAAATCAACTAGTAAGTGTTAACTTCTCTGATAATAAGCTTGAAATTTGATATAGCCCAAACGTCATGTAACAAATTTCAAGTTGATATCAGAGAAACTGTTGTCATGGCCGACTATATAAATACAGACATATGATTGCAGGAAGATACTGCATAAGCTTGCAGGGGGCTAACTGTTTATATTTAGTTAGGTTTGCAACAAGCTTGTTCAAACCATATGAAGTCCTAATCTAATGTAACGATGATAAATTACGTTTCAAGTTGAGGGACCAGACTATACAGATGTCAGTTTATCAGTTTGCCTTTTGATTGTTTACTGAAATAACCCCTTGTACGTATTCACAGTGACATACTGTCTAGAGTCATTCTCTAACTCCAACTGTAGGTAAGCCTGAGACATGTCAAGTTTAGTGAAATACCTTCCACCATTCAGTGCAGCAAACAACTCCTCCACTCTAGGTAAAGGATAAGTGTCTACTTGAGAAACAGAGTTAATGGTAATCTTATAGTCTCCACAGATTCTTACAGTCCCATTGCTTTTCTTTACAGGGACTGTAGTGCAGCCCAACTACTGAACTGGACAGGTGAAATTGTGCCTGGCTTTTTCCAGTCTCTCAGCTCTGTTTCAACTTTCTCCCTAAGAGAGTAAGGTACTGACCTAGCTCTGAAAAACTTAGGCTTGACTTCTGGGTCTACATGTAGCTTCACCTTGGTTCCTTTCAGCGTACCTATTTCGTTATTCAAGCTCTGTCTCTAGCATGCCTGTAACTGATTGCTTTCCCACCAGACTGTTCATTAGCCCATAGTTTAATTTGAGTGCTACCTAGCAGGTTTGGTCCTTTTCCCCTCTACCACGTGTTTATTTAACACCACTTTTTCTCAGCCCAACTCCAGTGACAAATGCTGATCCAAGCAAGGTCACTTTCTCCCCAGTATAAGTCTGCAACTTGGCATCAGTGTCTTGGAGATTTTGGATACGAGTCCTCTTCCATATCCTCTCGTACGTTTCCTTCGTGTTGAGAGTGACGGGACCAGTATTAAATTCCATTTTTACTGGCACTTAGTCATCAACCATGAATGCCTTGTGTTCGCTACTATCCATGATAAATAAAGAGTTCACTGTCTTCGGAGTGTCCTTGTTTTTTTAGTTCATTCTCCAAATAATGATTCTCTTTTGTTTGCTTGCCTTTATGTCCAATCTGTGTTGGCTTTTTCCTGCATACTCTTGCAATATGTCCAATTTTATTGCAATTTTGACATTTAGCATTTCCGAATTTGCAATCTGGAGCCATAATATATTCTCCTCCACACCTGTAACATACAGGTTTGTTTTGAGGTGGGTATAGGTTTGCCTTTCCTTTCATGACCCTCCGTAGAATATGGAACTCATGCACCTCCATGGGTGAAGGTAGCCTCACACTGGCTGTCCTGATTGCTCGAGTGTCCTTCTCTGCTGACTCAATAGCCAAGACTAACTCGAATGCCTTTTCAAAGGTAAGTACTTTTTCAGCCAACAACCGCTGCTAAATTCCATCGTGGTTGATTCCGCAAACCAAACGATCACATAGCATTTCCTTCCGAGTGTCCTTGAACTGACAGTGTTCCGCAAAAGCTCACGATTCTGTTACACATTTCGACAGAGACTCTCATGATGCTCTATTAACATTGCACTATAAAAGATGGAATAGGATCATAGTGGGTCCTTTATGACCTGCACCAGCTGAGCATAACTGGTAGTTTCCAATTAAGCGCTGTCCACTAGTGTCTTAACCACCTTGAAAGTTGCTGCTTCACATGCCTAGAGAATGGCTTGCTTCTTCTGTTCAGTTATGATATTGTTTGCAACAAAATAATGATGCAACCTCTCGATGTACGAGGTCCAGTTCTCTTTTTTGTGGCAGAACTCTGAGATTAATCCGTGGATGGCAGCCATTTTCTCTTCTTGCAGGACAGTTAGTCCTCTTTGCCAGATGTATCCTCATTGCCAGATGAACCGTCTTAGCTGGTACTGTACTAGTTTATGTTACTGCATGCAATGTTAAGTCAACTTGTTATTGAAATTACATCAAAAGCACTGATCTATGTCGTGAATGAAACATGGTATTTTACACTATATATGAGTGACATCATAGCAAATGATAAAAATATAACCACAATGATTAATCCGCCTGAAGTCACAGTCTATCACAGTCCCAATGCACTCTTTTGATATAAGGCTGAGGAACTTCAGTTTATAAAAGAAAAAAATACAAAGAAAAAATTGACTGAGCAAACAGGAAAAATTCAGATATAAATACCAGCACATGTATTGCTTAGTAACACACCATAACTTCAGAATGAACAGAGTCCCCCCTACTTTTCGTATTTCGTAATAATAATATAGTGTTTTTGCAGTGTGCACTTGTCGCTATAATTTTGTGTAATGCTATACAGGATTAAGCTACTTAGAGGAAAAACTTAGAAGAAAAAGAGAATATTCATTACGATAAGTTTTATTTATCAGAAGAAGCCCAGCATGGCATGGCAAACAGATGGAGGAAAGACAAGAGTTGAGCATCGGCCAGCTGCAAAATTTCATACCCACCCAAAAATTAACGAGAAAGGAGCTACATTCACAGGTGAATTGGTATAGATGGTACACATTTGGCATTTTCAGTTTCTACTGTCAAGAGCTTTCCAAGCCAAGAAGTCATTAGGTTTGAAGCAGTTGTTGCTTTTTGGGGTCAGATAGCTTTAAAAAATTGCGGAAATATCTTTAAAAGCTTCTAGAGCAGGTGACCTCTACCTTTCTAATTGGTTGCAAAAGTATTCCCCTGATTGCACTAAAAAATGAGATTCTTACTTTGTAATACAGTGGTGAGAATAATTGCTGCTAGTGCCAGGTCTCTTCAAGTACTTCAGTCTAGTGATGGAACACAAGATTTTTCAGTCAATCTGTCTGCCTACAATACATAGATTAAGATTTGATGCATCATGAAGATTTTGTTGGTCTGGATGCTCAGTCTTCAACACAGCAAAAGCTGTAAAATTGCCTTAGATGTGCTTACAAGATTAAACTTGCCAATCTGAGGTTTGAGAGGGCTGATATATGATGGCAGCTAATAATTATGACAGGGAAGAATTATACAGGGGCTTCTGAATAAACATTACCACTTGGCTCTTTGCATTCATTGTGGTGCATACTATGTTAATCTAGTTATATACTCAAGCAGCCTGCAGATCTCTGATTCGTGATTCCATACAACAGGTGCATGAGCAAATCAGGGTGGAAATTCAAGTCAGGTTTTAAGCATAGGAAGAGAAGAAAAAAAATGCCTTTATATATATATACCCAACAAGGTGGCAACAAGACAAAATGCCCTTTGTTCAGTCATTGAAGGCATGATTCTGTGCTGACTATATAGTCTGAGATAGAATCAGTTTAAGGGAAGGGGGGAATAAGGCTGCATATACGGGTGGTCTAATATAAAGTACTAGAGCTTTGCTCGCATTCACACTAGTGTCCTGATTTATATAACTAGTGCTGTGCTTTCTAATGTTAATTCTCTTTTGTAATTTTGTTGCACCCTACTTTTTCTTCTTCCAGATTATAGGCCGTGAGTGTGGACTGTATGCCGTAAACCACATCCCAGCAACAACTTTTACGAGGCTGTATTGGGTTATTAGTCGACAAGATCAAGTACTATAATATACAAACTGCCACAATTTTTAAAAACTCCATTTTCAAGTTTTCCTTGAAAAATTACTTCCAATTCCTAATCACAGCTGCCAGAAACACCCCCTGCATCACTAGAATGCGTGGCCCTTCATTACTAGAATTATGTGTACATGCAAACAAAATGTTGAAAGCAACCTATTGATTCACTTTTCTCTATTTTTCTGCAACAGCCAGTGTCCAACCTAACAAATTATATAATATATATATACTATGCATCAGACTTGTTTTGTTATGTTGCTTTGCTAATATTGAATTAGCAAACATAAACACGTCATAATTTGCAGGGGTTCCCATGCCCAGGTGCATCCATCGTCATCCTCCACACACGTCTTCACTCCTCCTCCAGTAATCCCTGCAAGCTTAACAATACAAAGCAAAATACACATAAACAAAATAGAACACTCAAACGACATGTTAGCTTGACTACAAAATATACCTATTAGTCGAGACATAATCTTACTAAAGCCAGCCTTCCTCCCAACATTGAAGCTTGCCACACCTAAATCAATGGCAAGCCTGATACTTGTCACACACATATCTTATCCACTCTACTCCACACTACAGAATTAGAACTATCATTTTGATTGTGTGCAGCTGCCTAAACACTCCACAAAATATCCTCACCTTTAGCGCAGGCTCAACTCAAAATGCCTGTAGGACAATACTCATGTTGGGGGTGTTCTGCAGTTTACTGAGTGATTAAAAAATCACTTTCACATCGCTCATCATCCCCTCTAGGTTATCCTTGTTATTTCTAATTGCTCCCCATAGTAGGTTTGCGTTTTAACTATAGAGACGTAACTAATACCCCTAGCGCCACCCAAACACTGGCCACCTACGGCGCCTTTTTAATATGTCTCAAAATGCTTTAAAAAGCTTGCTAATGGATTTATACATTCTACCTTCTCTATTTCAACATAGGACCATAAGGCTTGACATCCAACAACCATTTATATCCCAATCACTAATTATGTGTGTATGCCTAAAACTTCCATCTCTCCAATGAATGCCCAAAAACTTTTTGTGTTCCTACAAATTCCATGGAACCAGAAGAGCCTTCAAATTGGCTTCACAACCTACCTTGTGACCCTCAAACCATTCTTTGTACCTTGCCGCCCCTCTCTTATCTTCAGGTATTCGTGCGCAAGCTTGACAGAACTTAGACATAAGATAATAATCTAAACTTCTGTGTCCCTAGAGATAACTCATAGCAACACCACAATTTGATTTGTGGCCCCGTCTATGTCACATGCCATCAACTGTAACACTAACATCAATGATGTCTTCATGCCCAACCCCATAAAAATCTTGTAACCTATGTACCCAGGGGGCGAAATAGGTTTAACAGACATGGCATGCTGTAAAAGGTTGGCTGCCAAAAATCATATCTATATTATACAAAACGTATATGGACAACCTTGTTAACAAGCTACTGGAAATCCGTAGAAAGCCTCTGAACAACATTAACCCTTGTAATATCGCACTTTTGGCATGATCAGTCATTGTGGTTTATCGTGGTCCCATGAATGGAATTTAGTTCTAGCAACCACAAAGTCTAATTATGACAACTTGTACCAACTGACTACAGTAGCGATATTAACCTTTGTACCTATATACTAATAGTCAAGCATTGTACACGGTTGAATTAAATCCCACCACCACATGATATTTGTTTAGCTCATATACTGGGAAGAACTGGCAGGTAACTGTGCCTAGAGCTGGACTTTACCATTGGTTTAGGTAAGTACATTAATTAAGCCAGCTAGTGCTAGTGGTAGTAGCAGCCACATATGAACTCGCACTGACCATCAGGGACAACTACAGGGAAGAGTTTTCCAGTGTCATCCCGTTCATCAGGCCCACAACTACATGAAGGCCATTTGTAGTATAATGAGAGACTCTGGTGCAGAAGATCTCATTGTGTCAGCCGGCCTATGTTGCGAGGGAACAGCGAAGAAGATGTTTGGGGAGAAAGCAGGCTACTACCAATCCATGCATGCCATCAGAAATACTCGGTGTTAATGCATTGGCATCACTCCAAACGGGATAAAAGCAAACAAACAGAATATTAAATCAATTAGAATTAGATCCCTGCGAAGGAGAGGGAAGGGGACATATCTGAACAGGTTTGAACATGTAATGCAGGATGCTGGAATTAGTGTAGAGCAGTGGCCCAGTAGGTTAATACCCTTGTTGGCTGGGAAGGCTCTAGATGCTTATACCGATAATGTACCCCGACGAGCAGCAGCTACCTACTCCTCCCTCAAAGAAGAACTCCTCAAAGCGATGGGGATATCTATAGAGAGATGCCAGAGAGAATTCTGGACTCTCAAAAAAAGTACACAGATACTTGGCAGCAGACGGCTGCCTGGTGGAAACTATGGTAGACTGTATGACAGATGATTGCACCAAGGTGCAAGAGATAAAGAATATGATTTCAATGTCTAAATTTCTTTCTCTATTTCACCCAGAGGATGCAGATTTTGTCCATCTCCGGAAACCAATCTCAATATTGGATGCAGCCAACATTCTCGATGAGCGGAATGCGGTAAAACGTGAACAGCCGAACTACACCAGACCTAGCCATAGCTGGCAGCAGCAGAACTACGGGGGGGAAATCGGACAGGAAAGCGAGCAGCGAACTGAACACCACGACAGCCACCTTCAGGAGTAACACCACCATCACCACGCACGGATCCCTGGGTCCCAACATGCTACAGCTGTGAGAAGAAGGGCCACAAGAACCCGGACTGTCCAGCTAAAGTGGCGTTAATCCTAAGTAAAGATGGTAGGTCCAATGTGTACATTAGAAGGAAAGTGAGAGATGAGCCTTGTGTCATGAAGTACGATACTACTGGGGCAGAGATCACTCTTGTGAGAGAGGATATGGTACTCCCACATGAGTATAGTGCCTGCCATGATAACTTTCCAATTAAAAAAATATTCGTAACTCTCTTTTTATCGAGTCAATTTTCAAATATTTTATGCCAAACGATGTGATTTCACGTGCTCTTTATGGCACTACACTCTTTATGGCACTACACAGCAAAATGCACTACGGAAATAAAATATGATGTGATGCTTTTCTATTATGCTTCTATGGCACACATGACCATCGCGACATTATATTTTAGTTGGCGTAAAAGAAGCCCATAAGCGCAATTTCTTTAGAAACCGTTCGTCTGGCAGAGTTTTAGCATCCTAGCTATGATGAGCGACCGTCCTACACCTAGCGATAGGTGGCAGAATAGGAAAGACTTATCTAAAGCTGAACTAATGAGAAAAGCCAAGCGCACGAAACAACAGGAACAGCTAGATGACAACAACGTCCTAACGGAGCAACTTACAGAGTCTTCAACAGTAGATCCTGAAGTGCCTATGCCTGTAAGTCCAGCAGAAGCTTCAACCAGAGTTGTGGGAGTGCTGGAGGTTGATAAAGAGCATGAAGAGATAAACCTGGAGGAGGATCCTGATGGAGATAAACAAGATGATGACTACTCTGATCCTCAAGATGCTTTAGATGATTTTATGCTGACTCTAACTCGAGAGCAGCGTAAAATGCTGTCTGTACTGCTCTATGAAAGCTTCAGACCCGACAGAAGATGAGCAAGATGGATGCTGCACAGGAGTCGGCAAGTATTACAGGTCAGTTTGTCACTCTGGTTATAATTTAAATTATATTGTAGTGTTGGTAGATGGCCATAATCCCTGCCTCCTTTTTAATTCATGTTTTGATGTGATATTTTAGGGTTTAGTGACAGGAGTATCAGAAGTTATCGGAAGGAATTCTTCGATAACAATTTCAAGATGAAGTAGAGTCGGCAAGGGAAGCAAGAGCGTCTTCTGGTATTGAGTGATGAAGACTTGAGAAAGAGTGCAACTGAGTGGGTCCAGGAGAATGCGTTCAAGAAGGGACAACCAAACATGACTGCACTAGACTTCTGTGAGCACGTCAATTCGACCCTTCTTCCTGGCCATCACTTGCCACCACATTTCCCTCACTCCATCTCACTTCGTACTGGTTGCATCGTTTGGGCTTTAAGTCTATGTCACATAAGAAGGGGATCTACATTGATGGTCATGAGCGTGAAGATGTGGTGAAGTACCGTGTGGAGTATTTGAAAGAACTAGAAGAATACAGGAGTAACCACCAGCCCAGACCACTCCGTAGTTGGGAGTTGCTCTCAGCAAAGCACAGGTGTCTCCATCCAGGGGCATCTCTACAGGGAAGGGACTTGGGGGAGCTGTTCTCAGCAAGCACAGACATCTCCATCCAGGAACATTCTCTATATATTAGGGTAGAAGTGAAGTTGCTGCCTCGGTCTGACAGGATTTCTGACTGGGAGTGGAGCCAATAAAAGTATCGCCCTACCATCTGGAAACAAATGGCTTGCTTGTGAGGGCATGGGACATTGAAGGCAAGAAAGTCTGGAAAAGGGAAGAAGGAATGGGACCTACTGTTACCACTTCTACTATTCGCCTACCGACAGGCAGTGCATTAGCTATGAGTTTATCGCCATTTGAGCTGGTTTTTGGACATCATGTGCGAGGATTGTTGGATGTGGTGAAAGATCAGTGGGCAGGGACGGAAAAACTACCCATGTCAGTGGTGAGAGCATCTTGACAACCTAACCCAAAAGATGGTGGAGAGGTCGAAGCGATGGTTCGACGACAGGGAAAGACACTTCGAGGTAGGAGAGTCTGTATTAGCCAGATAAACGGAGGCAATGGTGACTCTTACACTGCTTTGGATAAAGTGTAATCAATACTAAATTCAGATGTCTAAAAGAGGTCTGGGAAGAGGTAAATTGCAGAACAATAAGAAACCTGCTGAAGTAACTAAAATGTCCTAGTTTGTTCATCATATTCACTGTAAGCGTTGGCCTACTTAGCTCCAGCCGCTTTTGCTGAACTACAGTATAGCCACCCACTTATCAAGCCTGGCCTTGATAACAATTATTGCGCAATTGAAATTCCTCAGCTCAGACTTCCCACAGCTAACAACCTTATTGTAGTCCTTTTATAATTTAATAACTGTTTACGCCCTCAGACCGCAGCATCCTCATTAGTGCTCTGGAAATGACCATATTAGGTCATTTCGAGTGGCCTTCCTGCTTCTGGTCTGGTCCAACCAGAACTGTCCACTTGTTCGGCTTCTTTATCAGGTTGGAATATCTTCGTGACACTACTTCCTGTGTCCTTCGTCCCTCCTCTGTGTGGTTCACACTCTGGTATTTGGTCAGTCAGGGGGGTCCCTGACACTCCCCCAACATTGGTCAGAGACCCTGGGTCTCTGGAAAGGCCATCCGCATTGGCATTGGCTTTGCCACTGCGATGAACAATATCATAACTGTAGGGTTGAAGAGAGAGAGCCCACCTAGCTAATCTGCCGTGGTTATCTTTTAGATTAGTCAGGTGGGTTAAGGGGTTGTGGTCGGTTTGGATAATAAAGTGGGTACCCTCCAAGTACGTACGAAAATGTTGGACTCCTCTTATTATGGCTAGAGCCTCCCGCTCGATAGCCGAGTAATTCTGTTCACTGGCCAACAACTTCTTAGAAGCGTATGCTATTGGATGCTCCTCTCCTTCCCTGTCTACCTGACTCAACACATACCCCAGCCCAGTGGCAGAGGCGTCAGTCTGTAATACAAAAGGCAGAGTCCAATCCGGGGTGACTAATACCGGGGCTTTCATTAAGGCTTCTTTAAGGCGAGAGAATGCTTGAGCACACTTGTCGGACCATCTCACTTTGTTTGATTCTTTCTTTCGGGTGAGTTCGGACAGGGGCGTAGCTATTGTCGCAAAGTCTGGTATAAACTTGCGATAATATCCGCATAATCCTAAGAAGGACCGGACATCTTTCTTGTTTAAGGGCATTTTAAAGTCTTGCACCGCAGCTACTTTGTCATTCATAGGCTTAACTTTCCCACTTCCCACTACATACCCGAGGTATACACAGCTCCCACTAGCGAAGGTGCATTTCTTTTCTTTCACTGTCAACCCAGCACTTCTCAATTTGGAAAACACTACCTCCAAATGTGTCAGGTGTTCATTCCAAGAGTCACTGTGAATGATGATGTCATCAAGGTATGCCACTGTATACTTCTGTAACCCTTCCAGTACCTCATCCATCAACCGCTGGAAGGTGGATGGGGCTGACACTAGCCCAAAAGGCATGGTTAAAAACTCATATTTACCTTGAGGGGTGACAAAAGCCGTCTTGTGTACATGCTCAGGGTTCACAGGCACCTGATAGTATCCCTTTGATAGATCTAAGGTGGTGATAAAAGCAGAGGACCCCAGACTCGAAATGAGCTCCTCTATGTTGGGTAAAGGGTAGGAATCATTAACTGTAACTTTGTTAAGTCTCCTATAGTCCACGCACATTCGACGAGACCCGTCCTTTTTGGCTACTAGTACAATAGGGGCCGCCCAAGGGCTTTTAGAAGCTCTTATAATCCCTTGATTAAGTAAGGTCTTAATTTCTTCCTTCAAGGTGTCTAGGGCAGAATGAGCCAACCTGTATGGGGGTAATCTCACAGGGGTGGCCTCACCGGTTGGTATATCATGTTGTATCAAGTGTGTTCTACCCGGGATATCTTGAAAAACATCCTTGTACTTTTCTTTCAGAGTCTTCAATTCTATGTGTTGAGAGAGAGGCAGGGTGTGGGTGCATTCCTTCACTTTGTCAGAGGTTTCTTCCTCTTCATCAAAAGCCATAAACACAGAAGCCACAGGGGAGGTCCACTTCCTTATGCAGTTAATATGGTAGGTTCTATACCTTTTGACTGTCGCCCCTACATCCACCTGGTACGTCACACTTGTAACAACTTTGCTAATGGGGTACGGTCCCTCCCACTGGTTCATTAATTTGTTCTTCTTTACTGGCCTGAAAACTAACACGTAATCACCCACTATGAATGTTCTCTCCTTGGCTGTTTGATCATGATACCTTTTCTGTTTTGTTTTCTCACTTATCTCTCTCTCATAGGCAAGATCTCTCACCACTTCCACACTCGACTCATCACTCTCTTCCTTTCCCTTCCAATAACGGACCATCTGGTCGAGGGGCATCCTCATCTCCCTCCCAAACAGCAAATTATAAGGGGAAAACCCCGTGGTTCTATGAACGGTGCCCCTGTATGCCCAAAGTACATAGGAGAGGCATTTGTCCCATTCGACCGACGGGTTTTGGGTAAGCTTTCTCAGTAATCTTTTTAGGGTGGCATTAAACCTCTCCACCATACCATCCGTCTGTGGATGATATGGGGAGGTCTTAATCTGTTTCATTCCCACCAGGCTGCAGAACTGCTTCATAACCTTCGACACAAAGTTGGACCCGTTATCGGATATGATTTCCGTTGGTACCCCAACCCGGGCCGTGATTTCTACCAAACAATTGGCTACCGTCTCGGCAGTCATGTTTGGTAAGGCAAAGGCTTCCGGCCACTTGGACTCATAATCCATAACCACAAGTATGTACCTGTTCCCTGCCTTTGTTCTCTCTAAGGGTCCAAAAATATCCATGGCCACTCTGGAAAAGGGCTCTCTTATCACGGGTAAGGGTTGTAGGGGGGCCTTAGTAGTCACCGCAGGGCCAGCCTTTTGACACAGGGGGCAGGACGCACACATCTCTTTTACCTCCTTTGCTATTCCTGGCCAATCCATTCTGACCCTGATTGCATGCAGGGTTCTCTCTTGCCCAAAGTGCCCAGCCCATGGAGTATTATGAGCCATAGCTAACACTTTCCCCCTAGCTACCTTGGGTAAGACAATCAGGTTCTTGCCCATCACATGGTAAGGTCTCCTCATTAAGATGTCATTCTTCCAAAAATAATCGTCACTACCACTATCAGCCTTAGCTCTTATGGTGTTTAGAGTGGGGTCATACCTCTGGGCCTTTTTTAGTTCCTCTGTAGTAATGACGTCATCTACTCCACCCTCTGTTTCTTCAGTCTCTCCCTCCTTTCCAGTTCTATCAATCAGGTCTGGTTGGACGTCCTCCGCTTCACTTCCTTCCTCGACTGGGTCCAGGGTAGATATGATGGGTTCATCTAGCTCCTGCTGTAAGCGAGCTCGCTCTTCATTTTCATCTTGTTTCTTCTGTTGAGCTCGGGTGACCATCATGCTCTTCTCCGGTCTGGCGGAAGCGTGTGGGGTCGACTCTGCATCTCTGCTCGAGGAATTCTGTGGTTGGGTATGGGTCGTCTTCGTACCATGTTTGGGGGGTGTGGTTTGGGGGGATGGGGCGTTACCGTCCTTCTTTGCCTCATCATCAAGAGCCTGTCCTAGGTACCTTCTGAATTGTGGTATATCATACCCCAACAACATATCAGTTTGTAAATGCTCTGACACCCCCACTGCTAACTCCACCTCTTTATCTCCATCCACTTTCAGCAATATTCTAGCTGCTGGAAAATAAATTTTCTTACTGCTAGCAGTGGTGTACCCAATGTCCCAGGTCAAATAATCCTTTTCTGTCACACATCTAGGGTGCACCATACTTTTAGAACATCCTGTGTCTATGAGAGCCACCACAGGGTTTCCATTTATCTGTACAGGCCTAGACCAAGAAGGTAACCCGTTAAGGCAGGGTATTGCACAATTTGCTCGTTCTAGCTTAACCCTACAATCCCTTTGCATATGTCCCATTTTTTTACACCGATAACACTCAACAGACCTCATATCTCTTTGGAATGTGTCTGGGTTGGCTCCTCTCGAACTGTCAATCAGTCTCTTAGGCTCTGGTACTCTGTGTCGGTCCTGGGTGTCTCTCAGGGGCGGGCGGTACGGTTCCTTCTTCTCTGGCCATTTAACCTCCCCTTCCTTCCTTTGGTTTCCCAAGTAGCGGACTACAGCCTCTGTCAGCCCATCATATCCCCCAGGATTCAGGTTCCTCATCTGGCTTTGTAGCCATCTCGGTAGTTTCTGCAAGGCTAGTTCAATTAGCACGCGATCAAAAACTCCACCTCCTGTCTCTCCCACCCACTGGGAGAAGGACTGTTTGAAAGACCTCATCCAAGCCTCTGGGTTGGCTTGATCAAATACACAATCGAAGACTCTTCGTCGGTAGGTCTCAGTTGATATATATGTGGTAGGTGCTCAACAGTGTCTGTTTAACCACATCATAATCGGTCTGATCGGCAGGGGACAGAGCGTTAACAGCCGTCAGTCCCTGGCCAGATAGTGAGCTTCGTAAGTAGATGCTCCACTGAGCCTGTGGCCATACTGCAGCTGTAGCAGTTACTTCAAACGCCCCCAAATAGGCACCCATGTCGTCAGTGCCCTCTGCAAATTTTTGTATCGTCAACTTTGGTGGTCTGGGGGGTGGCACTGGCACCACAACCACTGGAACTGGCTGTCTTGCTTCCATCAACATCTGTGCCCAACGCTCTTGTTGTTGTTTCTGATGTTGACGGTCTTCTTCCCTTCTCTGGTCCTCTCTCTCTATTCTTTGTGCCTCTGTTCTCATCCAATTCTGCATGAAACGGTCCATAGTAGCACTCTCTATGTTCTCAGCTTCTGCCACAGGGGGTGGATCCGTTAGCTGTTGCCCCTCCCTACTTCTTAGGGATCGGTCTTCGCCTGGTCGAGTTTTGTGTCGTTTTTCTTCCGACATGATAGCTCAATCCTGTAGATAACAACAACACCCAGCAACGTTCTGGAGTTGCACCTGCCTGTGCAAACTCGAAACAAAAAAAATTAATCTTCAACTCGGTAGAGGATTCGCCGCTTGGAATCCCACCGCTGCCACCAATGTAAGCGTTGGCCTACTTAGCTCCAGCCGCTTTTGCTGAACTACAGTATAGCCACCCACTTATCAAGCCTGGCCTTGATAACAATTATTGCGCAATTGAAATTCCTCAGCTCAGACTTCCCACAGCTAACAACCTTATTGTAGTCCTTTTATAATTTAATAACTGTTTACGCCCTCAGACCGCAGCATCCTCATTAGTGCTCTGGAAATGACCATATTAGGTCATTTCGAGTGGCCTTCCTGCTTCTGGTCTGGTCCAACCAGAACTGTCCACTTGTTCGGCTTCTTTATCAGGTTGGAATATCTTCGTGACACTACTTCCTGTGTCCTTCGTCCCTCCTCTGTGTGGTTCACACTCTGGTATTTGGTCAGTCAGGGGGGTCCCTGACATTCACTAAATAGGTTCCATAATATTGGTGACCTCACATAGTGCAGCTCAACTCCCAGAAATTGAAGTGCCATGCACCTCTCACCTTGAGCCAGGCCTAGATTATCATTAGCCACTAGCAACTGACTTAGCTTCAGCAGTGTGACATGAGAGAGCTTCTGCACTAGATATTAACCTTCCTTCACTAGCTTAGCCTAAACTACATATGCAACACAAACCTTCTTTGTTTCTCTTATAAGTTGGTACACACTGTGCCTCGAGAAGTGGAACCAGGCAATGTCCGGCACCTCAACACTCACCTCAGGGATAATGGATACCCTTTGCTGTGAAGGAGGATGTGCAACTGGTAAGCTGTCGTCTTGTCATCTTCCTCCTTTATGACTCTCTTGACAGCAGCTGTCACCAATGGAAGATCTCCCTCTCTCTGGCTGTCGGCGATGACCAGTCTCGTGATACCCCTAGCAGACTCATTGTACTGCAAGCCATGTTGGATGTGGTACAGGCATATGTGTTAAGGTGGAAGATGAAGTTTAATAGCAAGAAGAGCGAGGTCATGGTAGCAGGGAAGAAGGAAGCAGGAGGATTGGTGAGGAGATATTGGAAGAGGTCAAAGAATTCAAGTACCTGGGAGTGTGGTTTGATAGGAAGCTAAGGGGTAATGTTCAGTTAGAGAAGATGGCAAAGAAGGCAGAAGAGTGTGTTGAAAAGGTGACATGGATGAGTAGAGTGAATGGGCAGGTGAAGTAGACAGAGGAAGAATGGTGTGGGAGCTTCTGGTGAGACCTACAGTAGTTTGAAGTATGCAGCCGAGTGGTGGACAGAAGGACATAATGTGCATTGGAGTCAGCACAGATGAGAGTGGGTAGGAGATAGTTGGGGGCAAGTAGTACAGTAGCAGGAATGGCAGTACGGGTAGATGTGGGGTGGAGAGGAAGCTGGAGGAGAGTAGGGAAGAGATGAAGGTTTTGTTTGGTAAGAGATAAGAGGTATTGCAACAGAGGAGATTGGTAAAAATAGTTGTAAATAAACTAAGAGAGGATGGAGGTATCGGATTGTGGGAGAATATGAGGTTTTAGGGAGAAAATACAAGATAAACAACGAGGTTGGGTCAGTACGTAAGTGGAAGGGGAAAATGAAGGTGCGAAATGAGAAGGACTGGGAGGAGGAAGTAAACAGCAAGAGTACGTGAAGTTTTATAAATTGGCAAAGAATGGTGCAGGGGTGGAGAAGTATGTGAAGTCCATGCATGGTCAGGAAGGTGTGCGGTTGCAATTTAGATAGAGGACTGCATCATCTGAGTTGTTAGAAGATAAAAAGAGATGTGGGATATATAGTAAGGGACTTAGGGATGAGAGGTGTATCATGTGTGATAGTGGAGCAGGGGAAGATGTGGGACACATCTTGGTAATGTGTGAGGAATGTGAGAGGGGTCGGCTGGTACTGGTGGATGAGGTGTACAGAATTGTATGAGCTGGACAGTGGCTGGATGAATATAGAAGAGTGGGTAAGGATGGAAAGGTGGCATTGCCGTTGGGGAAAGCTGTGGAGGAAGTAAGTGATACAGTGATGGAGGAGTTGGGCGAGTGTGCTATGAATTGGGTAGGAAAGTGGTGGCAGAGGAGAAAGGAACTGTTGTATGGTGAGCTGAGGAATGATATTTGGTCCCCTCCCCTCCCCCCTCCTTGAGCAGCGGGACACTCATAACTATTAGATTGTTGTTAGTGTTAGTTACTGTTACATAGTCGCACACTGTGCTGTAACAGACTCACCAGTATCAATCGTAAAATGGTAGACACATCTCATCACTGCCATGCCCTCCTCATTCAAAATAAAGACATAGCTGCAGCCTTGAATCCTCTTGATTCCAGAGAAAGAATCCTCTGCTTCTTAAACATCATCTTTACTCAGAGTAGGTGAGCGCTAGCCTTTTCTCCCGCTTTTTCGATTTGTGTTGTTGGCAAACGTTTGGCGAATGGTACGGTGTGACTCAAGCGTACCACATACGTCCACCAAATTAACCAAATATTATGTCTGGATAGTGCCACCAGTTCCCCAAAGAGCATGTTGTGTAACAGAAAGATTGACCCTCCACTGTTTCCTTTCTCCCTCTCTTAAGCACAAATAAAGCACAGGAAGAATTTGAATTCTTCTGTAGACCAATTGCCAGTCACTGGCAGTCGGTGTTCCTCCCATGCCTTAACCAAGACATACTGGAGCAGCCATCAGATTGCCAGCCACGGTAGTGGGTGTCCCTATGCTGATACGGCCACCAAATTGCTAGTCATTGGCAGTGGGTGTCCCTACCTTAACCAAGACATGCTGGAGCTGCCACTATATACACTAACTGCCTAAAAAATATATTTAATCCTGTGGAGGTGTAATATGAACATCCCTTGGGAGAGAAGTGCACTGAGATAAGTGCACTGAAAAGAGGCTGGCTTCATTTGAGCACTGAACCACCCTAGCAACCTGGCTTTATAAAATTACCACCCACTGCTGGTAAGATGTATACCACTATTACTGCCAGAGCGCCAGGTATTTCTCTGCTGTGCTCTTTGCCATGATTCTCACCACCTCTCCAGAGCTGGTCTCACTCAAAACGACTCACGATCCTAGAACAAACTCAAGGAAGATTTCTTTGTGATGGCGGATCACTTGGAGATACGGCACGAAGAGGTGAAGAGTGGGTGCACATGGTCCACATTCCCTACATGAAGCTTGTGAATCCAACCCCCAGACCCTCGGAGGAGTCTAGGGTGCGCCAGCTAGAGCAACACTACTCTGCCATGAGGAAACTCGACGGATCAGTACATGTACATGTACTTAGTCTTGAGTGGTCACCAGCAACATGGCAGTGGGGCAGTCCACTGCATGTAGTTGTGGTCCAGCACAGGTCATCAGACCTTGGGAAGATGGTCAGGCTGCATTGATGTAAATACCGAGGCCTCATACTGAGCTGTTCCTCTGCATTGTGTTGGCGGTGTGCACAAATGGCTCCTCTATTATTAGAAGTTAGTGTGTTTTGCAATAATAGACTGCCAACCGTATATCAGGATATAGGGTTACCTTTTCGTGCCACTATGAATACACTAAGCAACTTTGTATTATCTTGCATGGCAGACCCTTTACCAATTCACATTGGCATGCAGAGAATTGATAGATAGTCTTTACTTGCAAGACTGGGAATGCAAGCGATGACATTGGCCCTGGCATCGCTGTGCTTTGCCCCAGGACAGCTCTATGTTGGTTGGCAACTTATACCAGATCCAATGAAAACTCATCTGACTCCTGGCAGCCATCGATTTTAAATGTTCTTCCCAGAATCACCTCACAGAGTATTGTAGTAGTAATGCATAGCTAGCATTAGTCCTAGCCATAACCTTTAATGGAGACTGCTGGCAAACTGTGATGCCTTTGGTAGGTAACCCCGCCTGCTCGCTAGGCTGACACTTGGTCTTCAATCCCACCGAAGTTTTGAAATTTATAATGGACACGTCCCAGGAATCAAATCCCTTCAACACTGCCCATAAGCTTTTGAGTTGTTGCCCATTTTGCTCATCCAGCCTTGAATAACTCTACTGATCACTATCACCCACATCTATACTGAATTTTCCCAATAACTGTAGTGAGGGGAGAAGAGACTAATGAGAGTTATATGGTCCATGTGGTGTGGCTGTGGAATTGCATTCCTCTCCACAATATGGTACAGTGGTTTCAGCTGACTTCATTGATTAATCAGCTTTGGTTGTGTGTGTTTTTTTTGCAATGTTTCATCTGAATACTATACATTGGTCTTCATCGGGGAAATTCATTTTTCCCCCATTCACCCTGATGAAGAGACCGAAGCATTCGGTTGAAACATTGCCCCCCCCCCCCCCCCCCCCCCCCCCACAAAAAAAAAAGTTGATCCAAAGAAAAATCTAGGGTTGTGGGGACGAGCAACTCCAACCTCTCAACAACTTAGTAACGAGCGATTCCAAACTGTCGCACGAGTGACTCCAACCCCTCAAGGACTTAGGCATGAGCGGACCAAGATCACGCCAACTGTCAGAAACACATCCTGGTGAGTGGTTATCTTACCAGCTTCAAAACACTCCTTTCAGTGGACTGCATGCACCTTTGCTAGTTGCTAGTGCATAAAAATGTTGAAACACTTTACAAGGGAACATCATGGTATGTAAGACAACCCCCCACTCTTTACCTGGGTAAATGGAATGCAAATGTTCAGCTCCCAAATTGTATTTGGTATTTTCATTTTTTAGATGCAACCCAACAAGACGTGATAAATGTTTATATGTGACCGGATTTGAGAAAACTCACCTAAACACCCCAAAAAATTAACTACACCAAGTTTTGTCAAATTTTCATTACTGCACTAACAGCTAGAACTACCCTTTTTATATAACCTGTGGCAGTTGTAAGCCATGGCGCCCATTCTAGAGGCAAAATAAGCTCTTACAATGAGCTAAGTCGACGAACTTTACCATTGTGAATGGACCATTACTATGCATAGAGCACGCATTATATGCGGGCACTCTTCCAGCAGTCTTTACTGCTGCTTTTTTCAAGTTAGCCTGATCCTTGCATGAAAAAGATGACTAGTTCAGGTGACATAGTGAGCGCACTCAACTAGAGAAGGCCTCGATATGTTATCGGGACGGTCATGCCCTCGAGCAACTACTGGAAGACTACTTTACCTGCCCAAGCTCACCACTTCCTCCAAGTACATTTGAACACACCTTCCTAGTGAATTATTCTTTATACAGGCACTGATGAAGATTTCGGTGGTCATTTTCAACCAGATGGTAACAATAATAATACCATGAAAAAAATTCAATGACTATTATAATAAAATCTTCAGAAGATGAGTATGGTGACGAAGAAGAAAAGCCAATTCCCTTTTCCACGCCTCTTTACACCATCCAGACCACACTCGCCTCAGCCTCCACTATCGTCAGCACCCCAGCCTCAATCGCTGTCTGCACCAGCCACTAGCAGTGGCTTTTATTGTAAGTGAAGGGATATCATTACAATACATCAACACACTATTTACCTGTTAGGATCCCAAACTTACAGCATTTTTGCTGAAGGGGTGTGGCTGCAAAATGAACAAGGAGAAACCATGCTCCTCGCAGTTCAGTGCCGAGTACTATCAAGATATTCAAGACCAGTTTGCTCAGTCCTGGGGCAAATAATGGCAAATATTTATGATGAGGACATGGTAGGGAAGAGATCGGACCACCTCGGCAGAAGTTTAGGTTGGCCTTTTTTCACCATGGTATGTGCATCTGCAAAGTCACCTTTCTGATGCTGCATGATGTTGGTAAATACACAACAATTTTTACCCAAACTCTCCCGGAACTGACAGATTTAAGGCACTGAAAGCACACTACATTGCTGTGGGACTGACAACTAGACAACATGGCAACTACAAGAGGAAGCCACACCATGCACCTTTTTTTTTTAGAGATCAAGAATGTCGTTCGGTTCCTCAACAATTGCTCTGAAATTCATGCTATTCCGTTGCCGGGGTGCATTCCAGGGCACAAAAGAGACGATCTTCAGCTACTCCCATCCAGCACTTACTCCCATCCAGCATTACCAAGAAGGTATAAACAACTATACACACTCAATTTTACATACATAGCCACATTGCTTTCCCGTGGTAGGCTGTTTGGATCGTGTACAAGATCTCATGTGATGAATCAGGGCTGCGAGCAGTCAATTACACCACCTCTATGGTGAAAGCTGACACCCCACATAACAGTCATGAAGCCAATGTCTGACCTGTGCTGGGTGTGCCAACAAAACAGTGTGGCAATCATGAGAGCAACAAATACTCCTGAAGAGGAGAAATCGGAGGTAAGATTAGCAACACATGTAATGATTAATATAAGTTATGCCATCCAAAACAAGGTTGTGAAGCGGGCCGAAGCTCACCTGGAGCTGGCTACAAAGGCTAGGAGCAACCTAAAGGCCCAAGTCCAGTCTGCTAAGGACACCCTCAAGATCACCTTCACAGATCGTGGTTTGGCCCTACCCACTCTTGATGCCTGTCTCCCACCCACCTGCAACAAAATCACAATGCACTACAGCGTTGATTTTTCCCAACAGGTTCCTACTCTGTCCCCAGTCATGACTTAACACTTGTGCATCAGGTACACTCCTTCTGACCCCCAGCAACCAGGACCCATGTATTTCCTGACACCAAGGAAGTGTGGCATATTCGGTATTTGTTGTGAGGCAATACCATGGCAGGTGGGCTCTATATAAGACCATTATACTCAAGAAGTGAAATCTTTTAATATCTACACAGGTCAACTACCTCATTGACGAAGGTCTGAGCATTGGCAAGGGCACAAACTGCACCATTAGCCTCCTCCACCACTTCCTCAGCAACCATAATTTCTTAGAAAATGTGGTCACCACCTCTGCAGATGTCAAACCATGCTCAGTTGGTGGGGAGGGAGGATGGGACGATATTAGTTCCCCATGGGCAGACCACTTCAGCAAGTACTTCAGGAGAAATTCTTTTCATGGCATAAAAACATTACACCACTTGGTGTTTACCTCACATGCATGCACCTGGGGTTGCTGTGGTTAAGGACATGCAGACAGCAATGAGAGAAACATACCTCTTCTTGTCCAGCACCACCAGAACTGGAAGCCATCAGTACATGAACTCCCCCCAATACTAAAGCCAGAGGGGCTTTCTAACTGAAAGGAAGCAATATATTTTCCCTAAGATCCGGGAATTTTGCCCCCTTCACTATCAGGATATAAATCAGTGGCAGAGAAAACAGGTGGGCAGGGGGGTCTCTGGCCCCTCCCAATTTTTATACTGGGGGGCTAAGCCCCCCCCCCCCCCCCATTTTTTGTCAATGTCAACATGTTTAGTTTGATCATTCACGAACTGCCTTGTGTAATTACAGATAGAACTTAGCAAGTTATGTAGGCAGACTGCAAAGAAGATAGACTAGATGTTCATGGTTTAATTAGTGCACTGAGGTGCCTATATAATATACTGACTTGTGCATGTTATTATAATTTAACCATAATCAATTAGTGCACTGAGGCGCCTACACTGACACTTGACTTGTGCATTGCAAGCTCAGCATCTAGACCACATGGGCATATAACCAGCTACATTATTATCTAGATACCAAGAGGCCCATACTGATAGCTACATTATGTCTAAGCGACAAGCCTCACTGAAAAGTTGGTCCAGTAAAGCTAAACTGAGGAACTGGAAGATAGTTCAGAAGCCAGTGATTGTGATGAATCTGAAGCCCTTGGCAGTGATGAAAAACGAGATGCTCAACATGGAAGTCCAGAAAATGTAGAGCAGCATTCAAGTGAGATAAACTCAAACACTCCTATCTTACCAACACCTAATTATGCTGAAACCTCAAATCAGTGCATGTCACAATGTTGTAGTAGCGATGTAGAAGCTTTTCAACCAGTTGATAGGCCAACACTAGCACTACTGGTATCTAAACAGAGAAATTTTCAACCAAAGTGGTATAAAGAGTTTCCTTGGCTTAGTATTTGCATTACACAAAAGAAACTTTTTTGTCTTTATTGTCGTGGGACAGTGCTTTCACTAAATCAGGATTCCAGAATTGGAAAAAAGCCTTGGAAAAGTTCAGAGGACATGAAGTTCGCATACTCATAGAGAAGCAAAATTAAAATGGATAGCTCATGGGATGCCAACAATTGCAAGCCAGCTGAGCTGCCACATGCAACAACTTCAGCAAACCCAAAGAGAAGGACTGATAATGCAGTTAAAAGGCATACAATATCTTCATCAAGCAATAGCTATAAGAGGCCATACTGAATCAGAAGATAACTTACAACAGCTTCTGCTGGTTTGGAGTGAGAATAATGAAGCTATAAAAATACTGGATCAAAGAAAACCGATTCACTAGTTCATCAGTCAGTTAATGAGCAAATTTCTATTCCAGGGCAGACACTACTTCGAACCCTTTTAAAGAAAATGAAAAAGACTGAACCAGTATGGTTCTCAGTAATAGCAACCAATGTTATCAACAGTCAACAGCTCGATTTGTCCATCTGCTGGGTGAATACTGACTATGAAGTACGAGAAGATTCAATTGGCTTATTTAGGGTTCCTGACAATAGAGCAGAGACTCTTTTCACAGTAATCAAAGATCTACTAATTCGATGCAGCCTCCCATTATCTATGATGGAGCTGCCAACATGCAGGGAAGAAAATCTGGTGTGGCAACAAGGTTTAGAAATGAATACCCTTCTGCAATTGCACTGCATTGTTGTGCACATTCACTGAATCTTTGCTTGCAGGATGTTGGAAGGAAGTTTGCATGTAGCAGAGATGGTTTCAAAACAGTGAAGGAAATAAGCAAGCTCATTCGTCTATCTCCAAAACGACAACATCTCTTTTCATTGAAGTTACAGGAGACAAGTGGAGGTATTAGTCTGAAGCCATTATGTCCTACCAGATGGACAGCAAGAACTGTTGCAGTAGAAGTCATTCTCAAAAACTACACTCTATTGTTAGAGGCATTGGAGGAAATTAATTCAACAACACATGATGAATATTGTTTAAAGGCTGCTGGCTTGATGCACTTTTTGGAAAAATTCAGCACTTTATTTGGTCTCCAACTTAGTGCAACAGAGCAAGTTTCTTTCACTTTGCAAAAAGAAGACATAGCTTTGCATGAAGCACTCTCTGCTGTTGATGCAGCCAAGATATTCTTCAAACGAAACAGGACAGATGAAAATTTCTAAAGGTTTTATGACAAGTGTACTTGCTGAAAAGTTCAATATTGGCCAACCAGAATTACCTCGTTATAGAAGGCATCCTCCACATTTTGAAAGTGGGAGTGAACCACACCTTTTTATATCTGAAAAGGCATACTTTCGGCAAATGTTCTTTGAAGCGTGTGACCTGCTCTATGGTGAGTTGGAAGACAGGTTTAGTAAACAACATATTCCATCCATCCTGGCAATTGAAAAAACTCTTGTGAGTGCAGCAAATGGTAATCAACTATCAGCTCCTTCTGCTCTATCTAACAATCCCCGTTACATCTGCAATGGCTGAAAGAACCTTTTCTGCACTGAAGCGTGTCTTAACGTACACAAGGTCTATGATGACTGAAGTAAGGCTTAATAATTGCTTGCTTCTCCATGTCGACAAAGATTTAACTGACTCACTTGACTTGGTTTCAGTCGCCAATGAATATATGAATGAAAGAAGTTTTTTGGAAGCTTTCTTTGATGTGTTATATTTATCTTTGTACACACAATCATGGAAACAATACACCATTGAGTCCTTTAAATTAAATTTGTCAGTTGAGTGAGAATCCATGGGAGGATTGTTCCACCAATTAGCTAGTATATATGGCTAGACAAGGTGGGCGTAGTCCAGCAAAATTTCTGCAGGCATATCTCAGACCCCCCCCCCCCCCCCCACTTTTCATCTCCTGTCTTCTTCCTTGTCCTGATCCTTCTCCTCCACCTCCAACCATCGTCCCTCTCACTAGCACTCACGCCACCAGCACCACACCATCACCTAATAGACATAACTATATTTTTGGTACATTAGAGCTAGCCACAGTCAAGCATCAACTTAAAAGTTATGCCAAAATGTAACTAACATCGTAAGCTAGAAGCTAACTAGCAACAAAAGAGGTGAACTTACTTGGGATCCAGAGTCGAAAAATCAGTGCGCGTCAATTAATTTTCGCGGTATATATTTTAAAACCTTAAACGCTCGCGCTAAAACTCGCGCGCTAAAAGGAGGCATCAAGAAAGGATACTCGAAGTAAATAACAACTACCTCAGGACAACTACCTCAGGACAGAACAATATTCATAGCAGCTATATTAACCCAAAAAATGTAACACAACTTCATATTAACACAACTTCAAACAAGATCAATCCCATCTCATTCATCGATTGCATCAAAGAAGTTACTGTATACTAGTCTAGTGAGATCCAAGCTATCATATTGCTGTCAACTGTCGCACACCCATCTATTTAAAGATATAAACCAGTTGGAGAAAGTGCAGCGTAGGATAACAAAATATATTCTAAACTATCAGCCCCTCAACTACAAAGATAGACTGATCAAACTAAATCTCCTGCCTCTAATGTACTGGTTTGAACTCCAAGACCTATTGTTCTTAATTAGATCTATACAAAGCCCAGCAGACAATATAACTATATCAGATTATATATCATTTGTGTCATCTGCTACTAGATCCGGCTCAAAATACAAACTTAAATATAAGTATCAAAGGACAACAGCCACTCGGAACTTTTATTATAACAGGGTATATAGTACGCCTGTGGAACTCGCTGCCTCCAATCGACATCTCGCTTTCATTTAACATTATTAAGATGTCTCTCTACAGCTACCTATGGAAACACTTTCAGCTCTATGTTTGTCCGTGCTCTTCTTGCCACCTAACTAAACCTGCACCTTAATTAAGTTATTTTATTTAATTAATTTAATGGCTTCACCACAAGTTGGTGAATGTCCATCAACCTCATCTTGTATTGACTCCATTTATCATCCATGTTCTAATATCGCACTTCCATCATCAGGTTGTCAAGTCATAATAATAATAATAATAATAATAATAATAATAATAATAATAATAATAATAATAATAATAATAATAATAATAATAATAATAATAATAATAATAATAATAATAATAATAATAATAATAATATAATAATAATAATAATAATAATAATAATAATAATAATAATAATAATAATAATAATAATAATAATAATAATAATAATAATAATAATAATAATAATAATAATAATAATAATAATAATAATAATAATAATAATAATAATAATAATAATAATAATAATAATAATAATAATAATAATAATAATAATAATAATAATAATAATAATAATAATAATAATAATAATAATAATAATAATAATAATAATAATAATAATAATAATAATAATAATAATAATAATAATAATAATAATAATAATAATAATAATAATAATAATAATAATAATAATAATAATAATAATAATAATAATAATAATAATAATAATAATAATAATAATAATAATAATAATAATAATAATAATAATAATAATAATAATAATAATAATAATAATAATAATAATAATAATAATAATAACTTCATAAAACAACAAATGCAGCATCGAAAAAAAACCAACAACAAAACAATTAAACAAAACAAAACATCAGAGGAAAAACATCAGAGGACAAAATTATACTGGGTTACTGTGTTTTGATTTCATGTATATAGGATGCTGCCAAAAGCATCAGCAGTTGTGCCGGCATTCCTCTCCCTCCACATAAAGTCATCGAGGTATGAAGTAAGTTGATCAGAACGAACCCCCTTCATCCTTTTAGACTTTATCTTCGCCTGCATAAAATCAATTTATCTACATACTGTGTATATATTGTGGTATAACTCACTCTATTCCAGTAGGATTCAACATTTTGTGTGCACACTTGTGACTGGATTTAGGAACTCTATTGAAACAGTCCGATGGGCAACCACTTCAGGCAGAGAAGCAACCTGTCTGTACGCATCCCACTGATCTGAATGGATTATCGTTCCATTTGCAACATGAGACCGTATGATAGGGAGTAATGTTGCAGCGTCTCTCTGGGGAACTATTTGCATGTAACCTGAAAATTTGTGTAGAACAACTACATAGAATGGAGTGGAATTGTGATTGTTTTCAGCATACCCAGTGCAGGAGTATGACTGGTGTCCACCAATCCAACACTCATATGTCAGAGGATGGTGGCCGGCCCTGTATCCACAATAATTATAATAATGATGCTATTCTGATAATGATGCTATGGCCACAAGAATGTAGTGTTGATGTGACAATTAGAATGTGACAATTGACAACACACCTTAGGCTTGTGACTGAATTGGGACTCATCAATTTAGACGATGACTCCAGGCAGGGCCGTATTATCCATAAGGCTGACTAGGCTGAAGCCTAGGGGCCCACCAAGAGCAGGGGCCCACCAAAAACAGGGGCCCATGCGCAACCTTTTTTTCCCATACCCGTTAATTGATAAGTAACCGTGAGATTGGTGCGAGCATCTATTCCCAGAGACATGGGGTGTGTTTATCGGTGGGCAATATTTAGTTTCTCCTCGTGTTCGAAGAACTGGAGGCTTGATAGAGGAGTTCTAGGTGCTACTCCTCTCTAGGATTACTTACTGGTACTTCATTACTCAAATCTCAAAAGGTTTTCAAGTATATGAGCTGATAATAATTTTTTTTAAAGTAAAGCGAAGAACTCTTGTTACCAAGGGAACTAACTTTACTTCAGCTAACCTAATAGTTTCTTTTATGACTGTTAGATCGAGCTAAATAGTGTAGGAATAGTAAATAGTTTAGCTAGCGCATCTAAATAGTCTAAATAGTGTAGGAATAGTAAATAATTTAGCTAGCGTAGCTAAATAGCTAGCTAACGGACCCAAGTAGCTAACCAGCTAGCGCACGCATAATAGCTAGCTGGCTAAAGCACCCAAGTAGCTAGCAAGCTAGCGCACCCATATAGCTAGTTAGCAGTTAAATAGCTATCTAGCTTAGCTAAATAGCCTTTTCTTTCCTGAGAACACTGTGCTGTTCTTTTTAATATAGTCCTTACTCGCATTCAGTTGTTAATATATTTTACATATAGGATTGCAGCAACATCTGTCATGTAATCATAATCATGAGACTAGGATGAAGGTATACTTATATAGATTCAGTTTTATACGTCCTCTGTGAGTGGTAGGTCTGGAAGCTGACGGCTAGCCACGGTTAGGGTGAGGTGTCTGGTGCCATCCTGCCATTGCAGAAAGCACAGTCAATCTCTGACTTCCTCACACTTGGTAATGGTCTCCCTTGCCATTCAGCCTGTTGGGGTACTTCTCAGCCAGGTTGGGCCCACTTAGGCAACCTATGCTCAGCATGTGCATTGGTCCTGCCAATGGTAAACTTTAGCGTGGTGGGTCCAAAGAATAGCGGAAAACAATCTTCTGCATTTGGCAGGATGGAGGAACATTAGGTCCTGGTTGAAGGATGAATGGGGTACTCTGGAGCAATGCCATCTAGAATTTGAAATGAAATAATAATGGTTTATATGTAAAGTTTGCTTGATACTGTATAAAACATTTGTCTGTGTAGTAGCTAATAATATTAGTTGTTATTATTCTTATTGCAGGAATATCATACCTTCCCCAGCAGTTGTCCAGATATATTGGCTAGCATCCACACAGCTGGTTCTGATCTTCCTCTCCTCTGCTATCCTCTTCCTGCAGCTCTTCCCTTCCTCTGCTGTCCTCTACCTGCAGCTCTTCCCCTATTACCACTACCTCCCATTGACATCTGCTGACTTAGACCTCTCACTGTATCTCTCCCCCTATTTCCACTTGCTCCAACATCCATGCACTCTCATTCTTGATCTCTTCAAAATTGCTACTCATATCTATTTCTCATCATCACTACAACTATTTGAGTCACAGTATATACAATCACCAATGCTATTATCATCAGATAACATCTCTAGTAGTGTCTTGGTATCATAACTACAGGCCATTTATAGTAACAACCACGAACAGCGTAACTGAACAGGGTAACTAACCGCAGTAAAATAAAACAACCGTCGAGGTGGTTGTCACGATATCGACTGTCGCGAATATGTGACAATGCTCTTATAGATACGCCTGCGCGTGTCACGAATTCGTCGTCCGCCAAGTGTTATACTATATTAAAAAAAGAAATTATGGTTGAATTTATGTGAAGCACAGTCAGGGATGGTCCAGCATGATGTAAACATTGGAATGTACTGAGCACCAACGACAGTTGCTCTTGTGAAACTGGCGCCAGACTCGCAGTCTCAAGCTGCCCCGGTATGAATACGTGAGATCCTGTCAGGCAGCGGCAGTTAGCTGGGTGTGACCACTGCCAGAGGGCCAGTACACAAACAGTGCGTTCTTTCGCAGGGGGGGGGCCAAAGAAGCTCGAAGCCTAGGGGCCCTGCCTTGGGCTAATACGGCACTGACTCCAGGCCCACCTAAGGTTATTGGACAGCTACAAAGGGCTGTTTAGCAAACTTCCCGCAACCACTGGTACACATTAATCGCAGTTGATCGACTGCACCCTGCTTCACTTGCAGCAGCAGTAACTGGATACTCTCTGGCCCACCAATACATCAAAAGAAGCCAAGTTTGCAGACTAAGCATTGACTTCGCGAAGGAGCTCCCTTCAATAATAATAAATATATAGAATATAATAATATATTATTCTTATCTCTACTATTATATCTAAAAATATCGACATAGACATACAAACCAACCATGACGAATCGACTTTACGGTTTTACACGCAGGACACCCCCATGCAAACCCATCTTTCAGGCTGGACTTCTTACGTCTAACCATAGTTACATTGCAACTGTACACCAAGTAACAACACCAAACATGTTCATCATAATATTATTATCAACCCATTATTATTACTTTTTATTTCCCATCTCGCTCTGTACATAGCTCGCGCGTTTAAGATAAGCAGAGAAAAGTGCGTTTTAAAATATATACCGCGAAAAATAATTGACGCGCACTGATTTTTCGACTCTGGAGTCTTACTCTTTACATGATCCCTTACTTGATTCTCAACTTGATTTAGCAGCGCTAATAATGTAAGTTGAGAATCTAAAAGTTCACCTCTCTTGCAGCGCGAACTGCTTAAGAAAGGATACCAAACATAGCTTATCAGCTCTCTAAACTCTTCCTAGACCATATCCAACTCCTAAACTAACCAGTCTTACTACTCACCGCTTCTCAGAAGCAAGTCTCCACTGAACTCCAAATACTTTTTGTTCACCTCGTGGCATCCTAATTTACGGAAGATTTGCTCGCGCCTGACAATGCTTTTGGTTAGTGTTCTTTGATCTGATGTCAATCATCATTTTTACAGTCCTATCAAACAATACTGTAAGCTGATACTTGCTCACAGATATGGCCTATATAGATAGTACCCGAACAATAGTAATAGACTCAATTAATGTCCCAACATAGTGCACTCACGTAGATAAATTTTTATATCTTGAAAATATAGGGCAAATGTTTCATGTCATAGCTCAAACGCTACGCGTTCAAACGGTTTCAAACTTTCAGGATGTGAATGATGTGTGCTTATGTCATTAAAAAAATCAAAATTTTGATAAAAACTGGGTTTTCTCAAATCGGGTCACATATGTCAAACTTTCCCTCCCACCTTACACTCCCTCACACCATCCAGCACTCCCTCACACCATCACTCCCTCAGACAATCTAACACCCCCTCACAGCATGCAACACTCGCTCACACCTTAAGACACTCCATCACACCATCCAACACTCCCTCACACTTACAACACTCAGGGGCAGATCCAGGGGTTTTTGGTGGTTTAAACCCCCTCCCTTCAGTCTATAAATGTATGATTTTCTTTAATGAACACATTACATGTGCTTAAGCTTATATACTTTCTTGGTCTATTTAGTGTAGGGACAAAACATTTTTGCATGTAGGACTAGCAAATCTGTATAATATAGTTGGGTAGAGTGCAATGTGGTTGGTGGTCTTATAGCAACCACATGATGAATGTGCTGTGGCAATTGGCAACCACATGGTTTAATATGTGCTACAGTATCAGATCAGAACTCAGAGGCTAAAAATGAAGAGACTACGTCAGTGTTCCTTGTCATCCTTAGGAGTTACTTCTGGCTCTGAACATGACCATTCCATAAGTGATAGTTTGTCACCTAAGAGACTACATCAGTGCTCTTTCTCTTCTTCTGGAGATACTTCAGGACCACATCAAGAGGTAACAAAAAGTAGCATTTCTGGCCCTGCTCATGCCAGTTCAGGGATGTGAGGTTATCATGAGACATGAAGAAGGTGTTAAAGAAACTGACATTGTGTGCCAGTTCATTCCTTCAGATTCTAATGATGCTAGTTCTTGCTTTCATGGAAACGGGAAGTAGAAGAACAGGTATCAATGATATTGGACTTGTTGCTTCTGGTAGTATACCAATCAGTTCCTTGTCAGATAGTGACAAACATGAATTTTTGAAGAGTGAAGGCAAACATTCAAATTTGCAACCTTTGAAGTGATAAAGAAGGGAAAGAAACTACCATTAACATTTCAGAAGTCATGGCTAAAAGAGTTCGAATGGTTGTCATATTCACCCTCACATGAAGGAGGTTACTGTAAATATTGTGTACTTTTTGGACAAATTACGAAGGGTTATTTGGGAATTCGAGTGAAAAAACTTTTCAAAAATTTCAGCAAAGCAAAGGGTAAAATATATAGGTATTTAACGATTTTCAATATCACCAAGATGCTTTACATGCTGCAAAATTATTCCTGGCGACATTCAAAAATCCAAATCCAGAAAATGTCTAACACAACCTCCAACCGAAATAAACACATCCTCTCAGCTATTGTTGATGCTGTTAAATTTTGCAGCATGCAGGGGCTTCCTATGCAGGGCCATAGAGAGAGCATGACATCAAATCCTTCTGCAAATAGAGGTAACTTTCTAGCTTTGCTCGAATATGTTGCCAACTACGATCCAATAATAAGGGATCATCTTCAACTAGGAGAGAAGAACCAGCAATACCCTTCTAAAGTTAATACAAAATGAAATTATAAGTATTATAGCAGATTTATTGCGTGAAAAGCTTTTAAGTCCATTAAAAACCTCAAAATATTATGGCTGACGAGGTCACAGACACAAGCATGCAAATCAGGAAATTTTGTCTTTATGTATCCAATTTGTTGATCTTGGTCAAGCTCAGCCGCATATCCATGAAATATTTTTGGACTTTCTCCACCTCGAAAGGGCTACTGAAGAAAACATTGCTGCTGGTATTATTGATCTTCTCAATAAGCATGGTATTGAAGTTGACGATATGAGAGGACAGTCATATGATGGAGCTTCAGCAATAGCTCACACAAGAAGAGGGACTCAGGCTTTTATCAAGAAGAAGAATGCACTTGCTTTGTACACTCATTGTCACTCAAATTTGGCTGTAGCAAAATCATGCTCTGTGCCTGATATTCGAAATACAATTGATGGCGTCATAAATTAAGTGTATCTCTATTTTAATCTGATTCTTGAGTTAATTTTGTACACTTTTGCTCCAGAAAATAGACTGCATAAACTGAAGAGCCTATGTAAAACTAGGTGGACAGAAAGGCATGAATGTCTAGAACTATTTCTCTCTCTTTATCAATATATAGTAACATGTATGGATGCCATGTTATATTTTGATGAGTACCCTCAATTGCAAACTCATGTCCAAGAATAAACCACCCCCTTACTGATATTCTAGATCTGCCCCTGAACACTCCCACTCACTATCCAACATCCTACTCATCAACATTCCATCCATCATCCACACCTACTATCCATAACACGCCCACTGTCTAATACCTCACTCATCATCCATAACCACACCACTCTCCAATCCACCACCCATCAGACATACCACACCCACTATTCAGTATGCCATCCACCATCTACACCATACCCACTAATACCCCATTCACAATTCACACCACACTCATTATGTAATATCCCACCCACCATCCACAACACACCCACTATCCAATATTCCACTATCCCACGTCCAACATCCAACAACACTCTTTCAGCCTTCTTGAGTTGCTGTGTGTGTGCACATGTACACCTTCACAGCGAGCATACAGTTCATGTCTGTAGCAACTTTTACCCGTTCCACATATCCCCATCTCTCTCTCCCTTCTCCAGCCATAATTAGATGTTGCATCCAGTATGGAATCTTCAGCCTCTCTAACCTGCTGCAATGTCCCACCACCAGAGGCATCTTCCTCGAGGAGGGACTATTGGATATCATGGTCTGCATGCCATGGCTCTACCCTCGAGAGTGGCAGGAGAGGAGGCAGGCTCAGGGGCTGGTGGCATACCACCTTGGGCAGACCATTCAGCTCCAGCCTCCCAGTCTCATTAACCTCACAAAGGCAAGGCTGGCTTCCATGCACTTTGGACTGGAGAGAGTACTGAGAACTAACTCCATGCGCGAGCTTTTGTCGGAAGTGAATGTGCAATGAAATGTGTGTGTGTGTGTGTGTGTGTGTGTGTGTGTGTGTGTCTTTGCGTGATGACTTATTTAAAATGCAATAGGTACTTTTACTTGGATATTTATGCTCATTACCTAACCAACAAATATTTTATATCCACGACTTTATTAATCTCTTGCTATAGGGTATGTATGTGTTTATGTGTGTGTGTGTGTGGTGTGTGTGTTGGGAAGCAAGGAATGTCGTACTTTGCACGAAGGTGTACTTTTGACAGGGTTACTGCTAGAAGTTCAATTCTACTGCAACCTTATCCCAACAATCATCACTTTTGTCAACTTGAATGCACCTTTTTGCAGTAAGTGACGTTGGACTCCAAAGCCTGACTAAATATCTGGACTAAATTATGCTTCCCCAGAGGATCCTACACTGCCACAAATGGTCCTCCTGCTTATGCATGCCACACACACACATGGTTTCCAGCTTTAATAAGTTGTTGCATATTTTTTGCTGGTGCAGCAGCACGGCTTCTGTTGCTTCCCAAGATTATAAGCTAGTAGAATAAGCGCTCTGTTGTATATTTAGGTACCCAGATGGTTGTAATTACAACATAAAATGGGTCATCAGAAGAAAGACTGAGAGGTTCATTAAATAAAACCAAGTAAAGTTTCTGCTGCAAAACTAAGTGACTAATTTGTCTGTAATATGTTCCCTGAATGTGTAAGAATCCTGATGAAGGCTAGAGCATCTAATTGAAATGTCAAGAGAGTAAAATTCAAGTTGATTGTTGAGAAGGTTATTGTAAGAATCTTTATATACAGTATATATATTTAAATAATATATATATATTATGAAATACATACAAAATATGTCTGCCATGAATGTTTTATTATTTATATTTTAATTCTTGTCTATATAGGAGGTCTATTTGTAAAGGAAGGAATATAGGAGAGTATGCCTTTATGGTGTAACATTGGGACATGGGCATTAAGCGTTTTCTTCTGTATAAGTAATGTCTTCAGTGGGGGTTCTGGCCCAACCTGATCCGCAAGCAGTCCAGACATGATCCATACATTGGACACCTGAAGCCACCCATACACCATCCAATGGATGACCCATTTTTTAGTGAGTCAAAGGATTGAAGAAGTGCATTGTCCAGAAACAAAAACATATAAAGGGAGTCCTCTTTGAGAGCAAGATCTGCCAACATGCTGTAGACATACTGAGAAGCAAAGGCCAATACATCTATATTATGCATGTCCAGATGATCTGACTACCACATCCTATCCGAGGTCTTGGACCAATATATAGTTGCTCTGATTGATTGTAATGTGAAGCAATATCTGCCAATGCATACTTGTAAGTGCATCTCCCAAACCTGTTGTGCAGCAGAAACATATTGGCCTGGCACACTTCATTGGGGGGTTAGGACATCAAACCCAGGGTGCAGTACAGACTTCTTGGTGGAGTGGACAGGTAGATCTGCCACACAACTGACTTTCATGTGCCAATGCTTCCTCCAGAATTGACTATCATGTCTGGGAGGAAGTGGTATGTGACCTCCTGGAGGAAATGTGGTCTGCAACTTCCTGGAACTTGATGTGAGGAAGCTGGTAAGATGTCTCTGGAAGGTTGTGGCTTCCAGCTGGAAGTGATTATCACCTCCACTGCTGTTGCACATGCACATTGCGGAGTTTTATTTGGCAGTGCAACTAGCTCTGGAAAAGTAGTCCAAATCAGAACAGGCCTGATAAAAATGTGACAAGAGGGGAAAGTCCTCTGTGGTCTATCCTATAGGTGGTCTCTGAGTGGCTTTTGGTAAGTTGCACTTTCGTACAGCGAGTGCAGCTGTATATAGAGCCCACTAAAGTGTCACAACCCACGCAGACTTGACCACTTAGGAGGCCCACTTCAAAGGTGGCACTCTCTAGCCTACAGCATGTAAATTATTTATACACCACTATGACAGTTTTATTTGTTCTAGAGTTACACTTTCCATACTAGATGTGATCAATATTCAACTATCTAACAGAAGCCAGCATAGTTGGTTCTAGTTTCTGTGGCAACACTGAATTCAACATCTAACAGAAGCCTCTCTAGTTTCTGTGGCAACACTGCGTATTCAAGGAAACAACTTCCACTCTAACTCAATAATGCTTGTGATCTCAATATCCATTGAATAATCGTGTCATAGCTCGCTCACAAGTTTATATCCTAATAATTATTAACAAACTGCTGACATTATCATTAATGTCAATTCCTAAAAGGGTCACATATATGCGTTTATTCCTGCATGTGCAAATATTATTTTATCACATTACATCATAGTTGTAAAAGCTACTTGTTTAGCAGATGTTTTAATGGCACAACTCTGCAAAACCCTAGCAAAGGTCATGCACCTAACAACAAGCGTCTGGATATCTGGGTTCTGTGTGGGCATTTTTCCCATTGACCAGTCATGACTCATATGAAATATTCTGTTCACACAGACACCCCACAATTCTAACACAATAATTTTTAACGAGTGTTTGTGTGTGTTGTTTTTTTGGTTTGTGTGTGTGTGTGTGTGTGTGTGGTTTATAGGCTTGGCCGTTCAGGACCCATAAAATTGAAAACCCTTCATACCAGAAAGGTTTTGGACATCATTTGGTAGGCCATGCCCCCTAGACACACTACCAAAGGTTCAAAACAGTCATGAAGGCCAAACTCCGGGTCAATACCGAAGTGCAACGTTGCATTTCAGGGTAAATTTAAGTGGGTACATCACCTCATACATCACCTCAATATGAGCCATCATTTAGTATCCAGATTGGCCTACCCACATATGTAATTGGAACCTTCTTGACCCAGAAAGGCTATTTTTGTGTAATAATTGTTGCTAGTTAGCCCATTTATTTTGGCTGATAAATAACAATGGTTCTTTATCTTACTCATTTTTGCAAGCATGATGGTATAGCTACCATCTTAGTCTAGCTAATGGCCCATCTTTTTGGCAATTAGATAATACCCACTCTCAACCAAGTATATAGAGAGTGAGTTGTGTTTGAGAAAGGAAAAGTGCTAAGGTTATAGAGCATATTGGGAAGCAAACAATTCCCACAGTTGCACAGAAATTGTCTTCATGTTTTCCTTGCATGCATAAAGGTCAGTTTCATGATGAGAAAATGTATATGTCTACAAGATTTCACATGCAACGTGACCAGCTCTTATTGTGTCTCTAATAACCCTACTAGAGCTTCATAAAAACATTAAATATACATGCTCACACACACATATATATATATATATATATATATATACAAAATAGTTTCATATGCATGCTGAATTAATTATCGGGAAGCCCTAAAAAGACATCAACAGCAACAATACAAGGTAGTTGATTTTTATGGTTGCTATGTGACAGAGAATTTTGGGGAGGATTTCTGCTGGAAGCTTACTTCCTGTGAAAAGGTGAAAGCTCTTCCCAGGAATCGACGAGTACTTCTAATGAGCACATATATAAAGAAGAAATTTGTGTCAGAAGAGTAGAAGTAAAAGCAGCAGCAATTAGTACCTCTACAAAATTCTACCTCAATAAGGAGTACGTCAAACACACAGAGAGACCAAATTAATAACAAGAAGACCATCGAAATCAGGAAGCTGAAGAATACCATGGCAATCGAGAAGAGAGATTTGATGTTCCTGCTTCTATTTATTCTCAGCTTCATGCAAATGAGCAAGAGTATGGCCGTTGAAGGATGCACTAGAACAAACCTGGAGACTGTGAAAGACCTCATGGGCTTGACAGGAAGGCTGTTTGACAGGCAAACAAGTGTAAGTATAATATTCCACAATCTCAATCTACCTCCCAACAGCACAAGCTGCCCTTTACTTTCCTTTGCATACTTTTCTCTCCTCTATTGTTCAATAGTTAAATGAAAATATTCTACCAAGAAAACTGAGGCAAAACTTTGCGTTTGAGGATTCAACACAGCGTAACCGAAGACTAACCGTGGTGAACAATCTTCTCTCACTCATCTCTAAGAGAGAAAGTCTCAGGGAGATGGATGGGGATAGTAAAACAGTGGGAGTATTTCAAGTCATCTTCGAAAGCCTCTACAACGAAACATGCAAATTTGTAAGTTACTTCATTCAGAGAGTTATTGAGATGAGAGAAATTGACGAGGGAAAATTAATAGCAGTGTGTTTAAGTGCCCCCTGACATTAACTTTTTGTCTGCAGTTGAAGTCAGAAAGTGGAATCGACTGCAGCAACGTACATGAGACAAGGCAAGTGCTTCTTCTTCTCAAGCTCAGGGAGCAGGCAAAAATGAATTTAGATCATCTTAAAGAAATGATGCCCAGGACTGATTTTGAACGACGTTATGATGAGACGTATGTAACTTGGCATGAGACAGTGCTGCCCAACATCAACGAAGATGAAGGAATATCCGGTATCTTTGGCACCTTTCCAGACTATAATACAACGTGTTTGGCATGCAGATTTGTTCATTGCCTGAAGTCACATGATGACCAACAGCACCTGGCCACACCCAGCACATGATGACTAACAGCAGCTGGCCCATATGTCAGAACTATTCAGTAACATTTTTACTTTTTTCGAAATAAGGCTGGAACAATTCCATTGATACATTATAATAAAATTCTGATTGTTGTTATTTCACAATATTCATGAAACAGGGTCGAGTAATTGTGTCTGTCATGGCTGTGCACATGCAGGTGTGTGTATCCATTTTAAAGGAAATCCGCTATTATTTTCATGCCTGTCATGTGCTACAATGACACCAAACCTAATGACATCTCTTCCCCCCATCATAATATATAGCTGAAAAGCAACTTAACCCACTCAATGCCAGATCCATGTGCTCCAATAATAAAGGAGAATTTTGCATAAGCCTCTTTCTTCCAGTGCAACTGCCTTTGAATTGAGAGCTCGAATCTAATTCTTACCCCTGCTCTAGGCTGTGCATTTATTCAATGATAGGTACTGAGCAGAGTATACATGAGTACAGGTAATTATTTTTGTTGTGTAGTTGTCAGCTGAAATATTCTCTTAAAATTTTTCCATGGGAAAGAAGAAGAGATATGTTATATCTGCATGATCATAAACACAGGTAAAGGAGTATAATACCTATACAGAGATGATACATGCTTCACAAACACAAATATGGAACATAGCACAAGACAAACACATTACAAATCAAACACACACACACACACACACACACACACAAAATAGAAGTAACGCATTTTACACTCTTCATAGTTATAATTATGCAGCTACTACAGGTATGTAACACTAAACAACAGAATCAAGTAAGCACTAGTCACTAATATTCAATAAAATCCAGCTACTGGCTTTGGTTAGCAGCAACACTGTACTCTGTGGCAATGGTAAGTTGATTACTACCTTTCTCTCCATTGATTAATTCCAGGAAGATTTAAAAAATGTATACACTCCGCTTTGTTTATAAGCCTAATGGATGTAAATGAGCTCCTTGCAATTGGTATGTGATAGCACTATTATTGATGAACATTGTGGTCAATTTGTAAACCACAAGTTTAAACACGACTATGAATATCATTATAACCATTAACTCAAGAATGCAATTTTCACATGACACGTGTAGAAATGACTTACACTACTGTCAGTTGAGGAAGTTCAGAGAGTCAGTATGAAGGCCGATTACCTGGAATATGTGCAGTTAACATATGGTAAGCCTCAAAGCATTTTTTTTTACTTCCTAGATGATTATGGATACAGTTGGTTTTGTTTTGGGAGTGCTATTTAACAATAAAAATATATTCCTCTACGGTTAACGTGTGATTTAAGCAAGCGAATCCCATATATAGGATTACATCCATTGATTCTGTGTCACGCAGTCAACAGTCCATTTGCGAGTTAGGTCCTTTTTTTATTACAGCAAAAGTGCAAGGCGAGTGATAATAAATTATGGAGGGGTTAATTGTTTATTTTCTACCACTACCTGATATGTCATTATTACTTTAGAAGTTGTGCTCTTAAAGTGGTTATTAATCTCTCAAGTTGTGTTCTAAAAGGCTGCTGAAAGATAAATCTGTGTTATGGTGAGAGATTTTGTGTAATAAATATTCTTGTAAAATTGTTATAGAATACAAAGTTGTAGTCGATGGTTGAATCTATTATCAGCAGATTGGAATCTTCACATAATGTTCTTGGACTACCAGAGGGAGTAATGGATCCACTCAAGATTGTGTCCAACCTAATAGTAGCCTTGTATAAATTGGGGTAAGTGAATTTAACTCAATACTTAGGGATTCTACATTGAAAGAGCCCACTCAGCAAGTACACACATATCAGAGCTACATGATGTTGCTAGTTCTATGCACACCCATTTTACTTGTAACCAAGAAGAAGGTTATGCATGAATATGTGTTATTTAAGAAAAAGAGTAATTAGAACACGCTAAAAACTCACACTTGCTATTCTATATGTGCTCGACCATGGATTTACTTCAAGCACTGGACCACTACAGGGTCAAATATCCTTAGACCAATATACTAAGTAATTAGAAGGACCAGAAAAACCTATAAACTGAATCTGTACCTGAAATATCATGTCTTCAAATTTTCATATATGGATACTTTTGGTATACAGTAAATTTTCAGGCGTGATTTCTATGGTAAACTTATAGGTGTCATGGAGGACATATTCAGAGGTCAGTGAATGCCACAATTCAGGCATGGTTTCAAACTTATAGGTGTCATGGAGGACATATTCAGAGGTCAGTAAATGCCACAATTCAGGCATGGTCCCAGTGACACATAGCAGATGTCATGGAGGACAAGCTTCTTAGGTCAGCATTTCAGGAAACTACTGATGTTATGGAAGCTTCAGAATATATACCACATTTCAGACATGCTCCAGTGACCCACTGTGCAGCTGGAATGAGGGATGTTTCATAGGCCACATTTCAGGCTTAGTTTCAGTGATGACTGATAAGTACAGTTGTCATATTAGAGGTCAGAAATGCCAAATTTTGTTGTTGTTATTGTTTATGGGTGTGGGTGGGGTTATGGGGTTAACCTTCCTCTGCCAGCTGCATACCTGCACAAACATGATATCCTCGTAGAGCCTATTAGAAAATTAGTAGCTAGATGTGTAGTTTTCCATCAATAGATTTCCTTCTTTGGTCTTTGCTAGACTGGCAGCTGAGGTTTGTAGCTATAGCTTTTCCACAGCACTTATAGCGCTCTATTCAACACCACAGTGTATTATTCATTGTGCTACTATATACCCTAAGCTGAGAGCTTTTAGAAACTTTGCTAACCTGGTTAATTTTACTTCCTTCTTTGGATCAAGACTAGACTGATACAGTAACTATAGCTACAGTTGAAGGTGGTAACTAGAGCTTTCTCACAGACCTCAAGCACTCCAACCACAATAGCTATTTTGCAGGACTTAGTAAGTTGCCTAGCTAGCCTAAGCTCTGTGCCCTTAGAAAGTTAGCAGCTATTCAAGTAAATTTCAATTTGTGGACTTTATCTTGTCCAAACCTCTAGACCAATGCAGCAGCCATGGCTACAGCTGTATTTTGTAGCTATAGGAGCTTTCTCATGCTTCTCAGGTGCTGTTTTCAACATTTTACATCAAATAAGTTGCGACATAAAGGAAACTTAGTGTGCTTGTTAGTCAGTTTTTACAGGTTTTGGTACATCATATTGCCCCCTTATTATAAATGTGAATTTCTCATAATATTAGATCCCCTGAAAATGTTATGTTTTTTAAGACCTGCCACTTGATTTTCATATACCTTATGTAGTAATCTGTTTATGAGCTTCAAAATTACAATATGAGTAGAGAGCTTTATACATTATCGGGTGAATGGCTGGAAAAAGAATCAGTCCATTCATTTCCACAAAACTCTCACCCAAATCATAAGATCTAGTGGCAATGAAATGACTATGCAGTATAGTTTAGCAGCTGGCTCTCTGCAGATAATAAGAAGTTGTCACTCTCTATCAGCCAGTGGCTGCAAAATCTTAAACAGGACCAAGAAAACTTGATTTTTGACAGACTAAAGGTTTGCAGCTAGCTAGCTAACTATGCTTCATCAGGTGCTACAGGACTCTATTTGTCATCGATGCTGTATTCATATGAATTTCAGTTAGAGGCTGGGGGGGAAAAAACTCAAACAGGCTTTATTTTGATGAGTGCCTCTTTAGATTAATGGTACAGTTTGCAGCTATATTCATATCAATACCAGGCAGTGGCTGGTAAAAACAGGAAAATTGACGGCTTGATTTCTATCGACTAAATGTCAGCTAACAACTGGTGTGCTATAAATAGTTTAATAATGTAGTCCAAAGCATGAACCAAGGTCATTCAGAGAGGACTGGATAAGAGAATACTCTATCCATTATAAAGTCACCTGGCTGCAGGATCATCACATCCATGCACTTGTGTCTTTATATGTGCTACTATCTTTTGTGTATGGGTAGATAGTGAGTTATGTGTTTATAATTATATACATGCTGATCCCTCTTGTCATAATCTTATACCATCATTACATCACCATAATGAGAACCATCATCACTCTCTAGCCTTGTCACCCATTGTCCTGCACCTATCCTAGCCAAGCACATGTCATAACTGCAGAGTTGCCAACCGTCCCGGAATGGCCGGGACAGTCCCGGAATTTTGAGCCTTGTCCCGGTGGTGTCCTTGTCCCGGAAATGTCCCGAAATTTACAGCTACGCGCACCTTGCACTTCCACTCGCTTAGATGGCAACTGCAGTCTCAAGCTTGTTTAGTTTAGTCCTTTAATACTCGTAAAGCAACAAAAACAGGACACTTTTTAGCAGAGAAAAACTTCAGATAAACAATTACGGGTGTGCGAAACAACCTTTGACCCTGTTTCCAGGCACTCGCGTGAAACTTCTCAGCACGTCATATAATTATAGTGTAGCATGCCATTTTGACAATAAATGGATCAAAGAATTTCAGGGGATAGGGATAGGCAAGAGTTTCAAAGGTATAAATAAAAAATATATAATGAAATTGATTGACAAAGTAAGTAAGCATGGAATACAGCAAATACAGGGTAAATAATAACATCATGGGTACAGTGTGCTGCTTGTGTTCAATGCAATAGTAATGTCAGTAGTCTTGCCTTCATTTTAGGTCACTTGTATGCCCAATTTACTCTGTGTGCAATCGACTTTGGTGTTACCCATGGTGGCCGTAATGATGTCCATCTCACCTCAAGAGCAAGAAACATAAGGATATGTCAAAGGCTGTGCTATCAACTATTCCAATCACTCTCTCTTCCAACATCAGAGAAGTGATCAAGTAATCGAAGCAGAGGTCAGGTGGGCTACATTTGTTGCTAAGCACAACATATCCTTTCTGTCTAGTGACCATGCCACCAAGCTTTTCATCAAGATGTTCCCAGACTCTGAAATTGCAAAGAAATTATCCTGTTCCCACACCAAATCCACCACCATAGTTAAGAAAGCTCTTGCTCCTTACTTCACACATAGAGTTATGGAGTCAATGTCAAGTGGTCCATTCTCTTTGATGATTGATGAATCCCATGACAAGAGGGATAAGCCTTGTATAATTCTTTTGAGGCTTCTTGATCCACAGGTAGGTGAAGTACGGACGAGATTCTTGGATATGCCTGTTGTGAACATTGATATAGCTACCAACTTGTTTCAAGCCTTGAAGGAGTCACTGACTAAGAATGGGCTCAGCTTTGACAATGCAGTGTCTTTCATGTCTGATACCACCAATGTTATGAAAGGAGTGAGGTCAGGTGTGCAGAAGCTGATTAAGGATGAGATCCAACTTTGTATGATGTTGGTTGCAGCTGCCATTTGGCTGATTTAACAGTCAAAGCTGGTTTGAAGGTACTTCCAGTGAACATTGACCAGCTCTTCATCGACATATTCTACTACTTCCATAGCAGCAAGAGAGCAGCAATTTGTCATCCTATGGTGTTCACTTTTCACTGAGCCAGGGGTGATTTTTAAGCATTGCCCCACACGATGGCCCAGCTTGCTGAAGTGTGTGAATCGTTACCTCAGGCAGTATGATGGTTTGAAGTCCTTCTTCTTGTCTTGTGAGGAAGCTGAAACAGCTAAGGTCTGTAGGATTCTTTCAAGGCTTGAGAATCCTCTGACGAAACCTCTGTTGTTCTTTTATCTTGCCCTCAATGGATCAATTCAACCGCCTCTTCCAGAACAGAGAATACTCGCGTATAAAATTAATGGCGGAAAGGCGCACGCTAATTAGGGGGCGTGGTCGAAAATTCGCGCCGTATATAAAATTAATGTCCCGGAATTAACTTATGGAAAGTTGGCAAGTATGTTACTGAAATCTTACAATCCCTTGGCCTAACTTTAGGAAGTTAATGATCTCAGCATTGAACAGAAGCATGTGCTAATATATATTTGTGATGGAGTTTCTTCTCTGCCTGTCTTTCTTGGAAACATGAAGGAGATACAACAGTCATAAGGATTCTCAGGTGTAGTGTGTGTTTTTTTACTACAATCACAATAATAAGCATATACAGGCTATGCACTGTTTAGCCACTCATTTTTCATTATTGGTCAGGTAACCTTGTGCCAAATAAAGACACATCACAATATGGCTTTGCTTTACCAGCACTATTTACCACCTCAAGGCATGTAAGAGAATTGTGGTCTGTGAGGTAAGACTGCTTTCCATGAAGCTGGGTCTAGGTACCTACCACACACGCTTGTCTGCCAATGTCCTAATAATATTTATATTTAGTTATTGTTTAATGACATGCTATAATGTCAAGTGAGCATTATAATGGAGTGAATGAACTCTCAGTTGACATACTATAGATATATACAATGACTTTCTCTATAACCAACATAAGTGTTCTAAAACATACTTCTATTCTTACGTTTGGAACATAATGCTTCGACTTTGTCTTCAGGTTTTCATAACATAGGTTTTCATATAGATTTAAAAGATGATTCTGGGCTGATGCCAATAAATAATTTTTTTACTATAACCCCTTTTCCACAGACCCTATCTCACATATTTTTAAGACCACTCCCTTCCTGCACAGCATGAATTATCTTAGCATAATATGATTAAGAATTTTATTAGAAGGCCATATAAATATTTTCAGAACTTCACTTATCAGTCAACTAAATGCTATAGAAAGTCACTCTCACACCAGTGCTATATAGCTATGCTTGTAGAAACGCTCAATCTTTCATTTTGCGAGAAAATTTCTTTGCACATATGCACAACTACAATATTATATAGCTTGCTCGTCCAGTAGTTTCTTTCCACTTTTAGTGAAAGCAGCAGTGAGAGCACAGCTAGCCTATTCAAAAGAGTTGTCCTTAATATCAATGAAAGCTCAAGCTCTGGGATATTGTGAAGAGTGGCAGAAGTTTAGCTCGATCTGCGGCAAATACAATGTTGGAAAGTGGATTGTCTTTATGAAGAGCAAGGACAATGAAGATTGTCCACACTGAAGTTCAGTTATCCAAGCATTTCAGTTACCTGAACGCTGGAAATGTGGTGAGCTAGAGTAATCTTTTGCTGGAAGCATGTGATCTAGACTCTAGAGTAATTTTCTGGTTGGAAATGTGTGGACTAAAGTAATCTAACCTGTTGAGCTAGAGTATTTCTCTGCAGGAAACATGTGGACTAGAGTAATCTTCTGGTGGAAATGTGTGTGCTTGAGTAACCATCTGGTGGAAATGTGTGTGCTTGAGTAATCTTCTGGTGGAAATGTGTGTGCTTGAGTAATCTTCTGGTGGAAATGTGTGTGCTTGAGTAATCTTCTGTTGGAAATGTGTGTACTTGAGTAATCTTCTGGTGGAAATGTGTGAGCTAGAGTAATTCTCTGGTGGAAATCTGTGTGCTTGAGCAATCTTCTGGTGGAAATGTGTGTGCTTGAGTAATTTTCTGGTGGAAATGTGTGGAGTCTGGTGAAGTGGATGGGATGGGGAAGACACTATTAGGTAGCACATGAACAACAGTATTTAACCCCTCAAAAGCCAACTCTAGCCTCGTATAAACCACCTGTATATATATACCTCACCTGTGGGGAGGAAAGACTTAATATCTCTGCCATTATAGTGGTGGCAGCTAATCAGTATATACTTGTGGTTAGTTCAGGCATGCAAGGTCTTCATGACATGTGCTGAATTAGCTTGAAGTAGAAGCTAATTAAATTTAATTTTCCTTCTCCGCCACTTGCCATGGAGGAGAGGTCACTTTCATAATCCAAACAGAACAACAACAAAAAATCATCTCTTCTCTCCCTCTTTGACATCATCAAGTACAAGGTCCTTCCCACATTGACTTCAATTTTTCAGCTGTCATGCATTTAGAACTACCAGGTAATCATGTTCAGTGTTCCCATACCTTTTCCTGAAAAGAAAGGTGGATAAAAGTCCAACTTTTGTCTAGCAACTTCTATTATATAACGCATCCCTTTGAGGTGACACCATCATATTATATTGTCATGCTAGCTGGCTCTCATGTGTGCACCAGCACAGAAAAAATCTGTCAAACTACTTGAATTGAACAGTCGGAACATTATTATATTATAATTATTATTGGTGTGTTGTTGTTTATTATTATTATATTATTAACATTATTACTATAATTATTACTATTATTATTATTGTTATTATTATTATTACTGTCCTCCAGATGAAGGCTAGAGCATCTAGTTGAAATGGCAAGAGAATAAAATTCAAGTTAATTATTAATTATTATTGTTATTGTTAATATTATTATTGCTATTCATAATTATTATTGTTGTTGTTGTTATTACTACTACTAATTACTACTAGTACTATTATTACTACTATTATTATTATTACTATTATTATTGTTGTTGTTCTTGTTTTTGTTATTATTATTATTATTATTATTATTATAGTATATTATTATTAGAGGGGAGTGGGGTTAAATTTGTGTGTGTGTTTTTGGGAGTGTGGGGAGGGAGTAAATTGGAGCAGATGTGACAAAGGCATAAAAATGGTATGAGCATGGGGATTGGTTTGTCCAGTTGTGAAAACAAAACAAGTTGTCCTAAAACAGTCCAGACAGGTGTCCATTAGTCTGCAGAAGTAGACGTGTCCAGCTATGCTGTCCGAGCTCATTAAAAAAAGGAGGAAAAAAAGAAGAGAAAAAAAGATCTTGTGTCACCAGTGATGAAGTTCAGGATGTTTAATGAGGGCAAAGGGGATGCTAGGGAAGTGCTTGCATTGTGTGGGCTGACCCAGGCAACTGTTGTGCTGTACGGTTGGTCCCATGATTTGGCAAGGAAGCTAGGCGTTCGTAAATAGTTGTTATCCACGCTACCGGTAGCAGAGATGGAGTGAACGAAGCGCTAGGTTTCTTTCACCCACCGCTAACACACTCTAACTAGCTTCCCCAGGCAGGAACCTAAGGTTGATGAGGGGGGTAGGAACTGGTCCGGCAGACCCGGCAGCTGCCGGACCAAAGTTTCCGACCAAAGTTTCACTACTAACCTCCAGTTATCAAGCAACTTTCTGATCTTTACTGAGAGCACTCTCAGACTCTTCTCCAGCCAGCTAAAAATTCAAATGAAGCCCACCAAACTACGCCCCTACATTTTTTGCGCGTGCTATTTTAGTATTATAGCGAGGGGATCATGGCTGCGAGTGACTTGAGCCAATTCCAGCCTAATAGACTCTACAAGTTTCCAAAACGGAAATTTGGGAAAGGCAAAGATGAGAGGTATATAATATCTGAGCTGAGCATTATAGCTGTACTGCATCACAGCTATAATATAGCTATAAAAACATAGCTACATGCCAACCATCCATGGTCCAGGATAGTCCTGAGATTTTTTGTATTTTTCACAATTTAGACTAGGAGTCCAGGACTATAAGCTGATTCAGCACTGCCAATCATTTGGCATCTAGTTATGCCATTCATGAGGTCACTGACACTGTATTATGTTACTGGAGCATTAAAATTCACAGTGCCATGAGCACCAGCAATAAAGGCAAAATAGAGATTATCAGGACAATGTATTTATGATCCTTTTCACTAGTTTAACTTATTTTAACCGAGCTGTACACTAGAGACAAGGCCTTAATCAACTCATCCAACTTGGTTTAGTCTTATCCGAGTTACATAGTGTAATACAATAATCCAGATTAAAAACACCAGGTAATGATAGCCTACCTATAAAAATAGGTGGAGTGCAATCCTTGAGTAAATAGCTACAGAGCAAGATGAATGAAAGTGCATAGGAAGGTACCGCTAATGTACATAATGGCCAGGGAATGGAATAAAACCACTGTCAGTTGTCCAGGTATTTGACCAAGCCAGGTTGGCATGGATGCCAAGAGTCCCGAAATGGTCCATTTTTTCATCTAATTGCCATCATGCTATTTTGGTGTAAAAGATATATACATCTGTCTGAATGCCGTTAGGTATACATGTATCTATGTGCATAGCTTTAGATATATTTATGTATACAGTCAGTGGAATGTAAAATAGTTGGTGACTTTTGTAATGGGTTAACCACTCAAATATCTTGTACTATGGTCATTTGCATAGGAGAATGCCTCAAACGCTTTGAAGTGGATTCAACTTTTCATTCTTGAGATATCTTTGTTAAAAATGGCCATTCTCACAATATTGATCATCATCATCATCACCATAATAATAATAATAATCATAATAATTAATAGCTATTATCGTGTATATGTAGGTTCTTCAGAGCTGAGTGGTGTGAGCAATACCAATGGCTTCATTATGATGCTGAGTTAGATGCAGCTTTTTGCTACATCTGTATGATAGCATCACAGGAAAGGAAATTTTTGAAAGATATCTTGAGTTTTCTTCGCAATCTTTCAGCAGGTGTGCTGGGTTGTCCGTCTAATCCTTGTCATGCCTGCTATGAATGCTGCAAGTGAAAGATGCATGAAAAGAATAAAAACATACTTACGAAGTACAGTACTATGAAACAGGATAGATCTAATGATACTAAACATTTACAAAGAAGCTTTGGATGACCTTGATCTAGTCACAATTGCAAATGAATTTGTGAGAAACAATGAGCACAGACTCCGAGTGTTCGGGAACTTGTGAACTTATTTCAGACTAGGTTTATTCCAGGTATGTATATATATTCTTTTCAATTACCATGATATTTCTTTTCAATAAGGTGCATGTATCCCCCTCCCCCACTCACTTTCGCCTGACCAATCCCAAAATGCTTCCTACCCCTCTGATTATGATTGTTTATTGGACGGAGAATGAGAATCAGTGGCTACTACTTTTCTCACGCGCGGTAAGGATCGCTTGTTGTTGTTTTTGCATAACTTTGTGCGTGTAGGTAAATAAGTTGACCTTTGACCCTCTGCGACAGCTCGGACATGAACGTTAGGAATCAACCTAGCCCTAGCAGGACTGCGAAAGAGACATTAGGGTATCAGCTTACCTTCCACGTTGAGTTATTCTGCAGTGAAAACAACAAAATTCACCACAAAACGATCGCTTTTCATGAAGACAGACCTCTTCCCATAACCATACACAAAGTGAAGTCAGTGATAGAGAGGGACTTCAACATCCCAGTCTGCGTCCAGAACTTGAGTTATGAAGATCAACCCATGGGCGACGGAACCACCTTGAAAAAGGCTCACATAAGGGATGGGGACACTTTCAGAGTTACTTATTCCTCTGAAGGCGACTGTAAGGAGATCCTTGAGGTTGCGTTGTGGTTCAAACTTGTGAAACAGTTTCTCTTGGAGGAGGACCCCACCATTTCCAACAACAGACTGAGCTCCAACTTTGATTATCTGCTTACAACTGGGATCAATGAAGAACTGGTGGAGAACCTGGCCTTTGTATACCTCTACCCTTGGCTGGATGCCAGAAAGTACACAAACAAACTCTTCTTTGTGTCTTGTGGTGGGTTGAAGATGATGATGGACATCTATACAGCACTACTGAAACATTCATGGGATGATTGTATTGAAAAATTACAGTACCTCGAGTACAGTATTCTCCGAATACTATGGAACTTGTCCGAGACATTTGAGCTGAGGAGAGTCATTCTCTCACACAATGACTGTCTCAAGCTCTGCTTATGCTCACTCCTGAGAAAGAAAATGGTGGAGGGTGTTGATGTGAGAATTGTGCACGAGTCTCTCAGTGATCCTGAGGATGTTCATATTATGATGCTCATTGATACCATTGGAGCCGCTCTGGGTCTCCTTTGCAAGTAAGTACATTATCTGGGTTTCTATCGGGTTATGGGAGCATTTGGCCTCCCTTAAAAAATGCCACCTTTTGAATTATCTATCTAACCCCTGTAAGGGAATAAAAATGTCCAAGGCAGCCAGAAGATGACAATGTCTAGAGGAAACCGCTGACAGAACTTCTTTTCCCAGTAACATTGTACTGAATTTCTTTTACACTTCAAAATTTAATTTTATTACTGCGATTTAACCTGCAATTTATCTAGATTTTCTATTCCATACACCATTATAGCTTCTAAATCTGGGGGTTCGAACATTAGGGATGAGAGGCCACATTCCCTCTGCCGATTTCTCAATCTATTCTTGATTACTTTCTTTTCCGAGAAACTTTTTTCAACTGGTGCAGTCCCAACAGGAATCGAGTCCCAACAGGAATCGATAGGCACAAAGTGCTCAGAGTAGGTACTAGCATTTCATTTAGAAATTAGTTATGTTAGCTGCTTCTGTGGGTCTTCTTTTGGCTGCTTGGTGATGCAGTTACGGTAAGTTTTCTATTCTGCATGGATTTCATCCGATGAAACCAAAGCACTATTTTGTGAACCCTTCACCTTCAACATATTTAGCAACCATGTAATGGCCAACCAGCATATGGTGGATAGAGTCTTTTCCATATGATGCATAATTCGGACAATCAAGTGTTGTAAGCTTAGTGTCAAAGATGTTACAAGGATGATACTACATCTTGAGAGCAGAAACGACTTGATGTTGCTTGTCAGGTCAGGTCAGGTTTAGCTACTGTTCCTGGAATCATTTAATATTTTCCCTTGTAACTTTGCTTTTGGTGACTACCTCTAGATACTCACGGTCATCAAACAACTGCAAGAGCCAGTTTGCTGCAGGAGGTGCAGCATTGTTCAGTGAGTGTGCACTAGACTTGCCCAGGCTTGATATTACAGTCAAATCAAGCCTTTGACCTTGAAGGTTTTTGCTCAACTTAGTTACGTGAAATAAAGCATAATCAAACATAAAAATGGCCGCCATAGTTGAATGCTTGGAGATAGATATAGCTAGCCCCAGAGCTTCTGGCTCATGTGTTGTGCAGTGTGTGTTGTTAAGGGTGACCACTGTGGCACTGTAGCTGGTCCTCTCTGCTTTTATATGCAGTTCATGAGCTCACCAGCGGGTGTCTCAAGGCTTGACTATTTTCATATAAGGCGTATCGAGTACTTGGTGAATTTCTTTCAGTGACTCACTTCTTTTGGGGGAAAATTTGCTTCGTGTATTCAGTGCTGTGTACACATTACAATAACCTTCTCAATAATCTGGAAAAAGGCAATCGAAAAAGTGTGAGCACACTTCAATAGTGATGTTCATGTTCAGTGTTGTGAAGTGCAACCAGCAGGTTCCAGATCAGAGGAGGAGGGAGCTGTAATTCAACAGCTGCAGAGGATAAGGAGAAGAATAAAAGTTGAGAAATAGGAAAGCAATTGAAGCACTCCTTCAGAGGGGGACAATGGCATTTTTTAAAACTAATGTTTACCACTTTAGAGCTCCGTAGATTCTGCAAACTTCATGTTATGGACTTGATATATAGCTCAAAAGATAGGTCTCTCTGTGTGCTCTCTTTAATATTTTTCATAGGTATAACTATAGGCAAGTTACTAGACCTAAAGTGGAGGGACCTCAAAACCTGAATGCCTGAAACCTCCACATAAATATCTCCAGATTGCCAAGTGCTAAAATTAGTACCAGTGGCTAGAGGAAGCTCTACTCTATTCAATGAGTGTTTTCATTAGGCGCTAAAACGTAAGTACGCGGTCAAGCGCGTGGGTGGAAAAGAGTTTTATGGATTATTAACGAAATTCATTTTCCACCCGCGCTTGACCACATACTTCAATTTTATGAAAACACTCATTGCATAGAATAGGGCTTCCTCTAGCCACTGGTACAAATTTCAAATCTGGTTCCCTCCACTTGTAGCTCTCGTAACTTGGCTATAGTTATACTTATGAAAAATATTTTAGTATCAACAGAGAGCACAAAGAGAAACCTATCTTTTGAGCTATATATCAAGTCCATACCATGAAGTTTACGGAATCTATGGAGTTATAAAGTGGTAAAAAAAAAAATTAAAAAATTAAAAAAACATGTGCGTCACTCTCCCCCCAAAAATGCCATTGTCTCCCCTTCAGTGTACCCACCACTACCTTGCTCGGCGACATATCACTCAAACAACCAACTTTGATGGATGGATTGACTTTAATCGTAAGTTGTGGCGGAGAAGATCTTAGAAACCACATCGAGAGTGCTGGAAGAAATGCTACATAGATGCTCTGTAGAATTTATAACAGCAATTGGCCATTGGGTTGAGGAATCCCTTCTTGAGTGTATTCACAGAGCAAAGTTCTCTAGTTCAGTGGCTGATGAGTGTACAGACGTTACTACAGTTGCTTATCTCCTGTCATTGGACTAAAAAGGGACATTTCATGGATATCATACACTGTGCAAGCTTGTGGGCATGAGGTTTGATGGGGAAGCCACTAACTCCGGAAAGAAAAGTTGAGTTCAGAGGCAACTAAGGAAGAATTCTCCTTGTGCACTGTTTGTGCACTGCCAATGTTACATGCTTCAGCTTGCTTGTGTCTGAGCTGCTTACTCTACTCCAGGAATTTTAAGCATGTGTATTCCTGGTGAAGGCTAGTGGAAATGTCGAGAGAATACAGTTTTTGAATAGCTTTGTTATCCAAGCTCCTCCAGTTATGTGGAGTGATTTCCCCTCTTCCTGCATATCTTACAGAAATCACCATGGTGACCTTCACTGTACACACGCCAGGGGAACAATGCTTCCTATTTCTTATTGTACTTCCTGACACTCACAAGTGGACAAGACTTAGAGCGGCACTTTACAGAAGTAGCTGGAGATTGAGAGATACATTGCTTTTTACGAGTTGGTGCTCGAGCAATCAGTCTCTGGGTTCTCTGATTCAGCCTTAGAATTACTAAAACTTGAAGAAGGGGGTTGGCCCTGGTTTAGTAGAGCTCTGACCAAAATATCCACAAATATCCATGAAAGCTATAGCCAATGAAAAAGACTATTTTCCCCTCTACCCTTCGGCTTTGTATGCAGAGAGTTGATCGTGGTGATCTCATCTACAATTTCAATTTTATATTTGCTAAATCATGCGGAGTGAGCTGTTCTTTTTGCTGAAAGAACTTGTCAATGACAACTATAGATAGTCAATCACTGACTAGGGCAGATAGTCTGCCTGCCATTTCTCTCTGAGATTGCATCAGAATCAATCTAAGAAGACCTAAATTCCCCCCCTAGAGGGCACCCTGCAGGCACTTAGATCCTTCCCCTTTCAAAATATTCATTTACTCCACCTTACACCAAAAAAAAACTTGCAAAGATTATCCTCTAATTTTTTGAGTGTTCCCAAGTTTAGAAGTGAAGATGAACATGTTACATGCACAGTTTATCAAGTACACTTTGCTCTATGACATTTGGTGAACTGATAACTATATATTATATATATACTGCATTTTCTATAGATGACGTGTTCTATAGAATGACTAGGTAATCTGTTGGTCTATACAGTATTGCTGTTCTAAAGATTAGTATATATTATAGAGTGCTTACCAGAATAACTTTGCTGCTCATATTATAGAATGGCCTGTAGGTCACGTTACTTTCATAATACTTCATGTCCTGTTGTGGCAGTTTTTAGCTATTTGTAGGGCTAGGGCATGAAGTCTTGAAAGTGACAAGACCACAAGCCCTAAGCCTATCGACGCTGCAACCTCAATGCATATTTGATATGCATTAAATGCGCATTGATCATGTTCACACTGAATCGAATTAGGAAATTCCGTTTCAATGCCATCAAATCTAATGTACCTGGAGGGGTGATTTAAATCAATTCAAAGTGATTAAGACCAATAAATGCAATAATTACGTGATTGTGCATCGAACAGAACTTCTCCCTCACTGCCACTGCAGGTCGGAGCTTGTAAGGACTAGAGCGCTAATCAGGTATTACTTGCTAGAACTTGTTTATAGCTAGATTTAGACAAACTTATTCTAGCACTGTTATAGTTATCTCAGGATTTTTTCCTGTAGCTTTTGTTATGCCTCAAGTATTCCTCCAGTTTCCCACCCTTTTTTCCATCTTCTTTTTCTCCCTCCCTTGTAGGACACATTGAGCATCCTCTTTTGATGGCTACTGCCATTCCCTTTTAAGATCTGTCCTCTTTCTTGTTGTGCAGCACAGGTTACCTTCTGGTCCGTAGGTAGCTCATCCACAAGAGGAGTAACTTTAAATTTTCTTCTTTGCTTTGTGTGTCGTCATTTAAAATGGCCATGTGGCTGCGACCGGTGCATTGATATGAATTCAGGTTGTTCACAGCTGGAAGTGCTTCCAGTGCACCTTTATTTTGGTATAAACTTTTAGCCCGAGTCCCTGCCTTAACCCTTCATTTAGCCTATGTCCCAGCCTTAACCCTTCATTTAGCCCATGTCCCAGCCTTAACCCTTCATTTAGCCCGAGTCCCAGCCTAACCCTTCATTTAGCCCATGTCCCAGCCTTAACCCTTCATTTAGCCCATGTCCCAGCCTTAACCCTTCATTTAGCCCATGTCCCAGCCTTAACCCTTCATTTAGCCCATGTCCCAGCCTTAACCCTTCATTTAGCCCGAGTCCCTTTCATTTAACCCGAGTTCCAGCCTTATCCCTTCATTTAACCCGAACCCGAGTCTCAGCCTTAACCCTTCATTTAGCCTGGATTCTAGCCTTAACCCTTCATTTATTCCATCCTTAACCCTTCATTTAGCCTGAGTCACAGCCATTTAGCCCGAGTCCCAGCCTTAACCCTTCATTTAGCCCATGTTCCAGTCTTAACCCTTTATTTCTCGCATGCCCCATCCTTAACCCCTCATTTAACCCGAATCCAATCCTTAACTCTTCATTTAGCCCATGCCCCATCCTTAACTCCTCATTTAGCCAGAGTCCCATCCTTAACCCTTCATTTAACCAGAGTCCAAGCTTAACCCTTCATTTAACCCATCCCAGCCTTAACCCTTTATTTAGCCCATGTCATAGCGTTAACCCTTTAGTTAGCCCAAGCCCCATTCTTAACTTCTTATTTAGCCTGAGTCCAAGCTTAACCCTTCATTTAACCCGTCCCAGCCTTAACCCTTTATTTAGTCCATGTCATAGCCTTAACCCTTTAGTTAGCCCAAGCCCCATTCTTAACTTTATTTAGCCTGAGTCCAAGCTTAACCCTTCATTTAACCAGAGTCCAAGCTTAACCCTTCATTTAACCAGAGTCCCAGCTTTAACCCTTCATTTATCCCATCTCCCATCTCCTCATTTAGCCTGAGTCCCAGCCTTAACCCTTCAAATAGTCCAAGAGCTGGATTATTTTCTGCTCATTCTAATGATGGCTTACAGATCTTTATCTTCAAGCCTTGGCATGGCAATTTTGGACTGTTTCTGAGGCTAGAATACGCTAGGGTCAGCCCTTGGCTAGGGCTGAGTTTTTTTCTTTTTTTTTCTTACTTTCACAGCACCTCATGTCCAAGCCCTAGCCCTAGCCCTAGCCAAAAACTGCCACAATATGTATAGGCCATTCAATAAAATGAGCAGTAGTTAATCTTAACACATATTCTGTAAGTACGCATGCCAATCTGAATAGTGGCATGCCTTCCATGATCCATGGAATGTGTAGGGCGTCCTATAGAATGTGTTCATCCACACAATCACAGCACACATATGTGTACAGAAGCTGCATCTCACATTACAAAGAACAATTTGTAACTCCATATATAAGATGAATGTTGTATGGAAACATGACATACTTTTACATACCAGCATGCATGTCACACACAATCAAGCATCTCACGGTACATACACTTCCAAGTGTTTCTGAATTTGCTTCGTTCAAACTCCACTTGTGAGTTGTCGGCTCGCATCCATACTGTCACATGCTTCTCATCCACATGATCTTGTTCTCACGATCACATTTCCATCATAACTAGCAAATTCTTTAGCTGTTGCGCTATTTCGTTGTCTTTGTCATAGCCTATCCGTGTCCTACAATGGCTCCCGCTGTTCCAGTGGATGATCAGAGCACCGTATAGCTTATAAATACTTTTCACGGTTTTGAAGGTCAGGTTCTTTACATTTTGTTTGCACTGCTGCCATGTCTGCTCGACCTCGGCTCATGAGCCAAAGCTGCAGCTAGCTAGCTATACCCGTACACATGCTTAACCTTTGAGGGTCAGATTCTTTGCCTATCACTGCATAGCTGCCACATGTGCTTGGTTCCTGTGTCAGCCAACTCGTGAGCAATCGAGCGCTCTAGCTTGTCTGTGCCTGAAAATAATATTTTGGAACTGTTTTCGTCGTCTCAAGTCCCCTATTTTGACAACTCTGAATATCATTTTAAATTTTGTCGTGTGGCCATGCGGAAACATATTAGAAATTACTAGTATAAACAAACACCCAACAAGATATTCTGGAAATTTTTTCTTAAGTCATGCATGCATAAAAAGAATAATGCTTGCCTGCCTGATGTGTATCTATCTGCCTTCAACTGCAGCATGAGTGAACTGCCGGAGTGTCACCTGCAGATTGCGTCCCACAAGGACTGTTTGGAGCAACTCTCATGCATCTCCATAGCTCCCTATGTCCGTCCCATCTCTGTTCAGTTCGTGGCCACCATGTTCCTGTGTTTGGCCTACTCTCCTGAGACTCATCCCTATCTTGCCAAGCCCCTGCTAATTAGGAGGTTGTTGGATGCCACTGTTAAAGGACCTAGTGCAGATTCATTACTGCTAAGGTATGTACATGTATATACTGTACTATAGTAATATAGGCTTAATCTCTTATTGGATGGGATTTTTCCCCAGACCTCCCATCCTCCCTCGAGAGTCCACTTGCCTCCCCCTTAGAAATGACTTTGGTAAATTTCTGCCCATTTGTCCCTTCTCCCATAATTTCATAAACCTCCCTCATAACCCCCCCTTTCTTCTGACAACCCCCAAAAGCATCACAGATGGTTGTTATTGTTTGCATGATGTACTAAGCCACTTGTTAGCCCACAGCTAGCCAAGTACTAAAGGTCAAAGAAAAAGATTGAGTTTTTTTAAGAGCATTTTTTTAAGATCTGTAAAATAATTTTTACCTCTACTCTAGGGATATCATTTTGTTACTAAGCCATAGAGGGTTTTTTTAGGGGGGAGGGGCTTTTAAATTAATATATAAATATGAGGGGATAGGTACATTATTGCGTGAACAAGGAAAATAGTTAAGTTCACCCAAATTAACTTTACACAAAGCTCTCTGCAAGGCAGGAGGGTTCAAAGTTGTTTTGTGGGTACATCAAGTACATGCACCCTGCTAACTCTATACAACTGAAGTGAGTGGCGCTGACAATTTTCTAATGTGCTGACCAGACACTTTGAAGAGGTCACCCTCTTCTATCACGTGGAACATCCTTGGAAGTTGCTGTAGTCAAGGGTTTAGAGCTTTCTTATGACGTTAAAAAGTTTGATAACTCTGTCAATTATCTTAAAACTTTTTAAATCACGTGAAGGCCTTTCTTTACTCTACACAAGGAAACTCTTCCTCTTGGAGTGGGGGAAGAGGGTCTGAAAACATGTGATTTTGTTATAAATGACAAACATTCATGCTATGGTCCTGATTTTTATACCAAAATGTAGCTAATGAAGTATGCTTTCTGGTGGTATTTGGGGGGGGAGGGGGGGGGAGGGGGATTACCGCACGTTTTTCGTTCTGAAACACACCGACAGGTTGGAATGTGAAGTGGAATCACCCTCAAACTCGAATGTTACTTTTCAGTATCAAGTCTTGAGTAGCTATAACAGCTGTGATTAATAGAGCAATACAAGCACTGGAATACGATGGCATGATTTTATACAGTATATTTGTATAAGTTGACTTATGTTTATATAAATGGCAGACCAAATTATAAAATACAAAAAATTGTTGTTATGTCTGTGGAGCTCCTTAGATTCAGCACACAGACTTGTTGGGTACCTCCAAAGATAGATCTCTCTGTATGCTCTCTTTTGATACCAAGAAGTGTTGCATGAGAATAGCTATGCCGAAGTGACACGCAGCCCAAGTCAGGGTACCTTGAAGCGGCTGAACTGTCTGCAGCTGTGGTTCCCCATTGATAAGTGCTAGCCAGTATTTGTTGCAAGAGGAAGCCCTATTCTAAAAAATACAATAAGTGATAAAATGTGACAAACTGGGCAAGCGTGGGTGCTGAAAATTTCTGTCGCAAGAAAATTGATTATCAGTGCGCATGCTTGCCTAATTTAGTTAATAAAACACTCATTTTGTAGAGTAGGGCTTCCTCTAGCCACTGATACTGGCTATCACTCAATCAGGAACCACAACTGCAGCCAGTTCAGGCACTCATACTTTAAGGTAGCCCACTTTGGCTGCAGGTAACTTTGGCTTACCTGTGCACACAGAGAGACCTATCTTTTGAGCTATATATCTAGTTCAAAAAGTGAAGTGTGCAGAATCTATGGAGCTCCAAAGTCGTAACCACAAAAGGTTTCTTAGTGTTTGTATTTCATAATTGAGTACTGCCTTCACACGAACATAAAATATGTTGTATAAAATCATATGCCATCATATTCCAGTGCTTATATTGATCTATCAATCACAGTTGTTATAGACACTCGAGACTTGATGCTGAAAGTAGCATTCGTGATGGAGTTTGCGAGGCGATTTCACTTCACATCTAACCTGTAGTTCAAAAAGAAAAATATCTATTGCAAAACACATTAGAAAGCATATTGCAGTAGAAACAGTTCAATAATGTTGAAAAGGAAGCTAATGTGCCCATTTTGACAAGAATGAGACAGTTTTTCCTCAATACGCTAAAAAACATCCCAAAATAGACTGTTAAAAATGGGAGATTTCCCAACAAAAGCCGTTTTCTGTCATTTAAAGAGCTGGCTATATTTTGGTATATAAATCAGTACCATAGCATGACTATATGCAAAGGTTATAATAAAACCTGGTCAGACGTCGTCAAACCTTTCACCAGGTAGCGTAAACAACCTATTATCAACCAGCATCAATTATCAACCAATAGCGCATCAATTATCACCCAGTCAAATATCCGAAAGTGCGCGGAGGAAAGCGGGAGTGTTGGTGTGAAGAAGCGTTGAGAGTTTGTTTGTAGGCTCGATTTGCACTTAGGTAAGTCTTTTCAGTGATTTATGGAGCTAGCTCTTCTACCCTTTCATTTCATAGCTATGCCTCGGAAGGGTGCGGAAGGGTGTGAGAAAACGCTTGTCTAGGCGAAAATCTGAAACATCGCCGTCATCATCTAGCAACCCAGCTCCTAGGCCATTAGTAAAGCGAAACCAATGGACTGACCAGCAAATGGAAGCAGCAATGAAGGCAGTTGGGGATACATAAAGCAGCTGGTAATCATGGGGTCCCTGTATCCACTTTGCAGAATCGAGTAAGTGGCAGAGTAAAACATGGTGACAAACCGGGGCCTAGGCCATACCTATGTTGCCAGGAGGAACATGAACTTGGCTCCTTTTTGAAGCAGTGTGCAACTGTAGGCTATGGTAAAACAAGAAAGGATGTCATGCATATAGCAGAGTATGTTGCCAGAGAGAAGGGTTTGCTGAAAAAAGATTGCATTACTCATGGTTGGTGGAATAGATTTATTGAGCATCAAGGTGATTTGTCACTCAGAAGAAGTGATACCACTGCTCATGTTCGAATGAACGCCATTAACAAGGAAACGATGGAGCAATACTTCTCCCTGCTCAAAGATGTTCTTGATAAACATAATCTGCATTCAAAACCGGCTCAGATATATAACGTTGATGAGAGTGGTGTGCCATTCGATTACAGAATCCCTAATATTGTTGCTAAGACTGGGTCCAAGAAAATTCGATATAGGCAGTCTGGCAAGAAGGGGCAAGTTACAGTGGTAGCTTGTGCTAGTGCAGTTGGTCAAGCAATTCCGCCAATGATAATTTTTGATGCTCGAAATCTCAACTATGCATGGACCAAAGATGAGGTTCCGGGAACTCGGTATGGGTTAAGTGACAATGGCTGGATCAATACGAACTTATTCGAAGGATGGTTGGTTGAGCACTTCCTTCAATTTACAGTTCCTGGGCGCCCCCTTTTGTTGCTTCTCGATGGGCATAGCACACATTATCAGCCTGATGCAGTTAGATTTGCAAGGGAACATGATATTATCATGCTATGTTTACCTCCCCATACCACCCACGAATCTCAGCCACTGGATTGTGGTGTTTTCAAGCCCCTCAAGAGCAAGTGGACTGAAGTGTGTCATCAATATTTCCATAAGTACCCTGGGAAAGTGATAACAAGATTCAATTTCAATATGTTGTTCTCCCAAGCATGGTTGAAGTCGCTTATTCCTTCAAACATCATTGCCGGTTTTAAGACTTGTGGAGTGTACCCATACAATCCATCTGCCATTTCAGTTCCAGACGATGACAACACTAGCAGTGAGAAAACTAGTGATCGATCTGATGAGGGGGGGAGCGGAGATGAGGGAACAAGTGGAGATGGGGGAAGTAGTGGAGATGAGGCAGGAAGTGGAGATAGGGGAGGTGATGGAGATAGTAGACAACTATCCATTGAGGGAGGCCATGAACTGTCATCTGGTGCGGGAGGGCATGGACAACAGTGTGGTGAAGGAGGGAGTGAACTGCAGCCTGGTGAGGAATGGAGTGGACAGCATCCTAGTGACAAATGGGATTGGGGGGGTTCTGCTGAGGCAGGAGGTGCTAGAGCTGGACGTGGTGGAGCATGTGGGTCAGCAGTCCCTTTTGGAAGTAGTGGACAGTCAGGTGCTGTGGAAAGTGAGGGGACATCAATGTTTGGATCCTTCACAGATGAGCAGTTAGATCTCTTTCAGTGTCGGTACAAGGAGGGATACAATCTCTCTATTGATCCATGTTACATCCATTGGCTTGACATACATCATCCTGAAGCACTACCTGTCGATTACCGTGATCTAACCCCTGCTAGAGATCCAATCTCGTCTGTGGTGAGTCGTCACAACCTAAGCCCTGCTGTAACCCCAGATGAAGATGTCTTATCCGTGGCAAGTTCCTTTACAAACATCTCTCCATTATGTCCTGTTGTTGCTAGTACTCCAGGGGTTGCTCCAAAACCTAGTTCAGCTTCAAAAGAGTCGACCAGTGCAGGTAGGATGTCCAGTGCAAAGGACTCAGTGAGTGTAGTGTCAAAATACTTGGCTATTCCTGTAGAATCTACTCCAAAACGTGCTGCAAGCAGTTTTCCACATGCCAAACTCTTAACTAGTGAAGATTCACTGCGGACACTTGAAGAAAAAGAAAAGAAGAAGCAAGATGAATTGGAAATGAAGGCAAAACGGAAGACAGAAAGGGAAGAGAAAAAGAAACTAAGGGATGAGGAGTCGAAGAAGAAAGCAGAGAATAGAATCCTAAGAGAACAAGAACGAGTAAAGAAAGCAGAACTGAAGGAAGAAGCAAAGAAGAAAAGAGAAGTGAAGAGGAAGTGTGAGGAAGAAACAGGAAGGAGAAAAGAAGTGAAGAGAAAGCGACAGTGCATCAAAGTGCACTCCACGCCAGCCACAGAGAGTAAAGCAGGTCAGCAAATGGAAATTGACACAAATATCTGCTGTACGTGCAATGGCAGCAAGATGTCATTGAGGGGAATGGTGCAGATTGGCTGTCATGTGCGTGTGGGAACTGGCTCCATGAAGATTGTGTGGATGATTGCACAAGAAATGAAGATGGAAAGGATTGCATTTGCCCATTCTGTTTGGATGATCTAGCTACAAAGTTTGCGTGACAGTTTCAACATTTCCTGCACAAATACATGTTCTCATACTTGGACAACAATATTGTTATTAAATACTGCAATGCAAGATGAAAATCTGTTAAAGGCTGAACTTCTACAAAATTGCTTGGGGAGGGGGGAAATCTCAGTGAGTGATAATACAAAATTGCTTGGGGAGGGGGGAAATCTCAGTGAGTGATAATTGATGTACATAATATTAATGAATGGTTGATAATTGATGCCCATGATTGATAACCGGTTTTGAGTGAGCAGCATAGTCAGTACTGGGGTTCCGTTTTGGAATATGATAATTGGAATGAGACTACACCAGTTCACTGTTAAATGGTTGATGGAGCTCCTGGTCTGGAATGAAGTCTTTCAGCACAATCTGCAAGTAAGATATAGCATTGGGACAAAACTTGGGTGATAATTGGTTGCTTACGCTACACTTAAGCATAGTTATGTTCAAGTACTATATATAGGATGAGTGGTGATATAAAAAACTAAGCTAGCATTTACAAAAAAAACTTACAAGTGGCTAACACCACTTAGCTATCACAATACCACAGTCGGGTTGTATTCGTTAGCTAACGTGCCAGTACATTAAGTACAGTACACCCTCACATTTCTCGATTATACGAACGCTCGGAATATATGAAATAGATAATAAAACATGGTAATGGTCATCAACAGGAAAAATGTTAGTTCCGTGTGGCTGGCCAGAGATTTATGTGGAAATCACATGAAATCCAAAATTAGTTCACTTGGTTAGAAAAAGGAAGAGTGTAGTTTGTCTATCGAGGAAGTTAGTTTTTCTTGGCAAGATATCCACTCTAGCTGGACTCCGTTGGATAAGCAAAGATAACAGAGACCAAACGGAATGAAGCCAGACTTCAATAATTTGCAAGCACACTTGATATATAGTCAGGCAGTGAGTTCAAGTCATAATGTCGTGCTTTTGGATCTTCTTGTACTCCTGATTTCTGTGCTGCTGCTCGAGACAAGCAGCAGCAGCAGCAAGCTCTGGCAAGCTCTGATCGATCACTTGATTGTGATGATGGGAGAAGTGATGGTAGAGGGAATGTGGCAAAAGAGAACTTCCTTTGAAGGTGAACAAGTTTGTGCTGATGGGAGTATTGACGGTGAAGATGGTCATGATGATTTTGAGGGTATGTTTAGTAGGCCTAGTCAAATTTTTGCCCAAGATTCTATTATCAGATTCCCATCTAAGTCACTATAACTTCACCCAATATTCTCCATTCTTGCGATCAGATTCCCCATCAAGTCCCGCAACCATCAGATTCTCATCCAAATCCCTATAACTGCACCAATTATTCTCTATTCTCATATCAGATTCCCATCCAAGTTCCTATAGCTGCACCGATTATTCAACATTCTCACGATCAGATTCTCATGTGATGACCTCATTATTTATACAGCACCTGTGGAATTAGAAGTGTTACTGTATCCGTTTAAGGAAGCTAAGGGTCTAAGGTTTAGACCTCAGCTCCTTTTAACTTGGCTTGCTATAGGTCAGGAATCTAACTCAGGAACCTATGTTAGCATCTGCCATATTTACTCGAACAGTATTCAACCTCCAATAGTCCTCAATAGTGTTCGACCCCATTATTAGGTCTTGTAATCGTTCCCGCTAGCACAGAATCATAATACACAACTCCTGACATTGCCTCCCCTCATTTCTATCCACAGATTACTAAGGATTACTGATGCAATAATTTCCTGTACCCTATAGATACTACTCCTGGACAAGTAGCAATGCTACAGGTCTCAACAAAATAGTGTCCACCCTTAATTAAAGAGTATTTGCAACATGGACACATCTTGCACACATTTAATTCAAAGCTGAGAGTAGCGAATGTCAAGTGGATGGCAGCGAAGGTGGCGGAATGCACTGCCTAAAACAGGGATAGATCGCAGCTGAAGCCGCATCACAATTGCTTAGTTAACCTTCAAACTGGAAAGTCGAGAAAGTCAGTATTCTAGCGACCCTTTCTTGGACCTCGACAATGACAATAAATACTAATTAGTGACTGAGGACTAGCCAACTTTTTCGGGACCTTGCCCCTAATTGCTGTACAATATTTAATTTCCTTGTCACTTGTTGGCTCGACCTCAATATAATGACAGGGATGAGCCGTTGCGCAAGACTAAATGAGTTTGCATGTGGATTAATTATGCCTGCCCTCGAATTATATTCGCCCTCGTTTAGTGTTTGTTCTTTTAGGACGACTGAAACAATTTGAACTCGTAGTAACCATTTGAGGAAACTTCAATAATTGTACTACAGTTGTTACTCTATATAGGAGTTTTTAGTAATCAAGAAGATCTGTGGAGAGAAAACCTTGCAGACAATCAACAGCAATAGAAAGAGAAATATGACAAGGTGAACTCACACCTACTAAAATTAACCAGAAAATGCTTCATGATATTCGTATTGTGCTTAGCAGACTCGAAGATTCTACCAACTACTAGGCAACCTCACAACAAATCTGGCCGAGTGCGGGGTGCACATAAGAACAGAATTTAATGGGGGTAATGTAATTAATTGGTCCTAATGTGGCTCATGAGAGCATAGGTGTATGGGGACTGGCTTGCGTCAGAATGTGGGTGCGGAGTGGAGTTGACTGCTTTGGAGAAAGATGGCCAATACTTCCTCAATACTGACACGGTAGAGTGTTCTGCTGAGAGAGTGAAGGAGAACAGTAAACGAAAGAATACTGAGGAGCCGTAGAAAGCAGATGAAGGAGCAAGTAAATCTGGATAGGCCACACAGCTGCAGTTCGCAGTGCTTGTAGCAGACATGATGGGTGGAATTACACCTGAAGAAGTTACTAAAAACACCACCCCAGAACATTTGTAGCAGCTAAAAACAAGATGAAAGTGGTGACAACTGGAAGCTATGAATATTGAGATCCCTACTAGGGATCAGATTGATGACGAGCAATGAACAGCAATGAACGATGGAGCAAAGGAAGAGGATGACCACATCCAAAGAGGATGACAGGAAGAGGATGATCCCATCCAAAGAGGATGATGGAGAGGATGACTGCATCCAAAGAAGATGATAAAGCTAAGGAAGAGGATGACCACATCCAAGGAGGATAGTGGAGCGAAGGAAGAGGATGACTGCATTCAAAGAAGATGATGGAGCAAGGAAGCGGTTGACACATCCAAAGAGGATGATGGAGTAAAGGAAGAGGATGACCACATCCAAAGAGGAGGATGGAGCAAAGGAAGAGGATGGCAGCATCCAAAGAGGATGGAGCAAAGGAAGAGGATGACCATATATGAAGAGGAGGATGGAGCAAAGGAAGAGGATGACCGCATCCACAGATGGATTCATCCAGGATGAAAACAACAACAAATAGTACACAATTTACTGTATAGTAGATATAGTGGTAACAAGGCCACACCTTTTGGCTCCGCAAAGGAGGAAGAGAGAAAGAAAAAACTGCATGACTCACCAAATTAAAAAAATGGTCTTCAGAGTGTTGACAAGTGTGGACTTTTCATCTTGCTCACAAATTTCAATTCCTATCTTCCAGCGAGATGATAGTGCCGTACATCACCCTAGCGAAACACTCAAAATTTGGTACTCAATAATCGTTACAGTGCGAGGGGGGAAGTTCTGGCTGAAGGTTGCAAGAACTCGGCACATTGTCTTGAGAATAGAGACTGTCAACATGCTCAAACTGAAAATGACACGTGACTATTTTTTCAAAAAATTCGATGCCAGCTGTGCTGTGCAAACAGGAGCTGGTATGACTTTGAACTCTGAGTACTGATAAGGTCATGCATATAGAACACATACACGGACAAAAAAATGGCGCTGTGTGCAGATGGAAAAACTGCGGAGGTTTTACTTCAGTGCCTTTATACCAGAATTGGCATACCCTCGACACACAACAGGGGAGATCAGTGAACCAGAAACTGATCTCTCACTACTATATAAGCAGCAGTTTGGTATTAGAATCAGCTCCTTCGAGGTATAATCAAACAAGCACATTGACATGCTTTGCTCGACATCTACACAATACTTATAGCAAGAAAATACATTTAGGAGCACCTTTCTCAAGAGCAAAGGGACTCAGAGTGGTTTCTGGTAAGTAAAGGTGTCTTTCATCTTTCTCAGTGTAGAGGCTTATCAGAGGCATTCAATCACAGCAGTTGCAATTGTCAGCCATTTTTCACTTGTTTTTTTCTTTTAGCTTGCTCATCCTGTCAAACCTGAAGTATGTTTTTGACTTTAAAAAAAATTATTATTATTATTATTATTATTATATATTGGTAAGTATTCTACTGGTATGAGAAGGTAAAAATCCATTGTTGACACTTGGTTCAGTGTTTTATATTGTTTGTTAATCATATCTGAATAAGGGGTGTTGCCGTTTGCGATGTTCAATCAGATAAATTATATTAGAAATAACTATATTGATATAAAAATGTACCAGTTCGATAGATATGTTGGGTGGATTGTCTTGGCATGTCATTCTAGCCACTCAGAAACAATTAATTCTTATTATAATTATTGATCTTGCAGGTATTTCACACAAGTTTATCTCTCACAACTCATTCTTGTCTCTCCCGATTGCATCCCGGAGGAATTTCAACTACAAATTTACCAGTTCATGACCGACTTCCTCAAGATTGCCACATATCAGGAAGTGATGAAGGGTGAAGTCGAACATTGGTATGTGTGGTCCACATTTGTACCTTATGTCAAGCTCATCTACCTCAAAGAACCACCAATGCCAGTTTGTGGAACTGGCTCACAAAGTTCGATCATGGCCCAATTGCACATGCTCAGTTTGAGAACTATTATATTGGCATTGCAGAATATGCTCGGTCGTCCTAATCACAGGGAGGTTCTCTTTCGGGAACAGCTGGAAGATTATGTTGTATGTATGCCTTCCTATGTCCCTGTGTCGTTGAAACCTCAAGCCATGGAGCTAGTGAAAATCATCAGATTAGGAAGTTGTCAGCCACAACCCCCGAAGCTTGTGAATCTAGTCAAATGCAAGCTGGCAAAGCTTCATTTTGGACTGGAGTCCCTTTTGAACAGAACTGTTGGGGAGATCATCAACGAGGTTTTGTGCAATAGCTAGCGATTTCTGAACGAATTATCATATTCATTTCTGTGTATGCCTGCACAATTTCTTGTCTTGTTTTTATATAGCTACTTGTCTTCATCAGGAACATTTCTAATTTTGGGGGGAAATGGCATACCACCAGAAGTGAACATATCTCGAGTGAATCACTATTTCCTTCAGATTTCTTGAATCTGTCTAAGCTCTTACAGCTTTCCACTTCATATTTTGAAGATCCTTTTTTTTTGTCCTAATGATCGAGCAACAATTAACAGTAAGATAGGCCCCATTTTCCATCTACTTGGCTGAATCATGAAAGTTGGTGAAATTATATCTATATTGCTGATCAGAGTGTTTCATGGTTGGTCACCATAAGTTTCTTTCTCAGCACCAGCATGCTCTGTGATGACCCGTTTCAAAAAGCAATAGGTGAACTATATTGTGTTGTGGGATTATTAAATATGATTAATTAAAGCACTTGCAGGAATATAACTTGGCATCGGTCCTTCAAAGTGATCACTTTATAATGTTATAGTAATAGGACAGACTTATTTTAAATATAACAAAAAAGAACAAAAAAGAAGGGATTAGCTTACTCAACTCTCTTGTGCTCAGTATATAGCTACATTCATGGTGTCATAATACTGTCCTTCTGTGCAGCCAATAACTAGCTTTTGGAGGCTAAACCAAAACTCTATAATTTTTCTGCTAGATTGAGATGATATATGACTTTTCAGCAATTATAATGGCTGTAAAATGCCATAAATGTATCCAAAATATCCTTTCATCATAGTACTGTAACGTCTCAATAAACTTTCAGTTGACATAACAAAAATAAATTGACCTCAATAATCAATCAAGTTGATTATTGAGAAGACCATTGGAATAAGAAGGCCATTAAAATTGGAATACTGTAAGATGCCTGAAAGAAGTAGAATTTTGCCATTAATCAAAAACATACTTCCACATAGCTATCAGGGAGTGCCATGTCTGGTTTTGTTATTGCTGACAGCTAAAACCATTATAATATATAACAAAAGCTCACATTGTCAGTATTCTTAGCAGCCAAAATGTAATTCCAGCCATTTTTTTCTCCAAACTCACTTTCAGTGTACGTTGAAACCTTCATAAGGTATTGTATTGGCGAACTTAAAAAAATACAATTGAATTCTTTGACTCCTATTTCAGAATAGCAGACAGCAAGAAGACGCCCACCAAAGTTCACATCTCATCTGAACTATGTATATATAAGCTCCAAAAACACTCGTGGCATACTTTGAATTGTTTGCTAATTAAGGTAGTAAAGTGGCAGACCCAAAAAAGTATAGAAAGTGCGGAATGCCGTCGGCATGATATCTCTACATATATTTCTCTTTTCCTCCTCCCCCATGGATAACTTGCATATATAGGTCCATTCGTAGTACAAGAAGATATCAAGACATGTCCACGACTCAATGGTTACTTGATTAGAAATAAACGCATGGGTAGTGGTGGTTGCCAATGACACCATTTTAAGCTATAATTATAGCTCATAATCAGAAGTGGGTAATGATCCCATTCAGAGCGAGTGCTCCAAGACAACCTAAGCTATGCTATAATTATATGTAGCTGAATCTAAACTAAGTGGTCATTTCATTGACAAAAGAATCCTCAAACCAAATGATAACAAAAAGCAAGCAACTATACAACACAATATGTGTACAATAAATAAGATGAACATCTGTTTGATTAGTTCTCTGCACATCCTGTACAACTCTTGCCAGGTAGTTGTAGTTGATCCCTAGACGACTCTAATGACAAAAGAACTGGGTATGGTTGTATGCTGACTTGTGTAATGTACCAGTTAAGTTCGGTTTATTTTCATCTCTGCTGATTGGATTGGCTCGCCATAATGTTGAACCGAGAAACAACAAAAAGCAAACAATTGAAGAATCTCTTCACCAATGTTCCCATAGAGCATAGGTCAAATGTTAGTGAAGGACAAGAGCTTGCACCACCTGCTCCTGACAGAATTTCTGAACTTCTGGAGTTATCCCTTAAATTCTCCTTCAGCTGTAAAGGGACAGGCAGTCCATGAAAGAAAATAGGGCAAAGCTCCGGTGTATGTAGTGGTAGCCAACATTTACGTGGAACTTTTCAAGGAATTGGCATATAATTACCAGGCTGATGCCATGACTTTGGATGGTATGCGGACGACACATGCTGCATGGTGAAGAAGGGGAGGGAACAAGATTTGTTCGACTATCTTAACAACTTGACGTCACCTTAAAATTTACCATGGAGGTGAAAGTGAACTAATCTTGCCCTTTCTGGATTACTAAAAGGGTGATTGCTGACTGGCTGTAGTGATTAAACCACCCCATCCATGCCGTAAAAGAGTGGTGAGGGCCTGTAGAGTAGTGACAGAGAGGGAGGATCTACGAAAGGAAGAAGGTGATTTAAATAAGGTTTTATCAGGAGAGGCATAGGTTTTCATCAGCTCTTCCTTTGCAGTTTACATCTGTACACAAAAAGGAAGGTACCTGTATATATCAAGGCAAATGCAAAGGAATCTGAGAGGGATTCTATGTTAGTTATTCCTCACATGTCATGGATTAATATTAGGAAGATCTGCAGGAAGTTCAACATCAGAGTATTCAAACTAGTAGGGTGATTTTCAGCCGACTTCCATATCGTATGCCACCCTAAGAGGGTGGGATGTTATGTTCGTAACAGCAAATGAAAAAGATGGAGCATGACCAATGACAGTAGAGGTCACAGTAGAACCAAACACAGTCAAGGCAAGTCCAACAGAGGAATCCAGCTGGAACCCACGTTATATTCATGTCTCGCTCACGAATGAATTTTTTAGCATGGTTAGTGAAGAATCCCCTGACATGGAGTGAGAAGAATGCAGAAAACAGGAGTTATTGGGAGGAGCAGGGCATTGCCAGGAGAAGGAGAGGTGTGCAACTACAACTGGACATGCTAGATATGCCACAAGGTGAGGTGTGGCAGTTGTAGGACTCGGACTCCACACTAGAAGCTATCCGGAGGTCAAGAGATGGTCACTGTCCAATCTCACATGAAGTTTGTTCAGGAGGGATGGACAGCTGTACCAGTGCTGGAACAGCTGAGGACATGAGCTGTGAATTGTTCTCATACTCCTCTCATTCTATTTCCCATTGCAGGCCACAGAAAGTGCGCACAATCTTGCAAGGTTTTATTGACTCACACTCTATAAGAGACTTGAGCCGATTACTGCAGCAGATGACCACAGCACCTTTTGCCAGTGATTGAGGAACAATGGACATTGGATTTCGCTACCCAGGAGTCACGTGGGGAGGAGATATATCTTGGTGTGATGTGTTTATGCCAATCATTATCTTTCCTGTAGAAGCTTTAGATGTGAAGTTCAAACCTGCATACTTCAATATGTGTTTTATAGTCTGTGCAGGCTTCTGGAAGAACATTTTCTGTCTGACTGTGTTCATATCTGTTCTGTGTTTGCCTCGGGGTCTGTTCATTTGAGTTGTTGTGTCTGTCATCGTTCAATTTAGCTACACCTTTACCTTATTTGCCCTGCCTGCCTCTACCTCGACTAGGGCAATTCCATACTGCATTACCACAAATAAGACTATGTTGTAGGTGCCTCTCATTTGAGAGACCCATTCTACCCAAGACCATTTCCATATAAGCCGTGTATAAGAATTAAAAGAGTAAAAGAGTTAATGAACTGCTCCTTTACAATCCAATTCTTTAGCTCCATCTCTCATCTTGAGGTCCACCATCCACTTGGTAGATATATAGGCTGACTATCAGTGCTCAATTTAGCTCTCAGCTTATAATGAAAGAGAGTTGCCTTGAATGACATGTAACAGAATCTGAGAAATGGGGACTTTTTAATAATCAAATCTAAATTAAATTTTAAGTTATTTGGTATATATATATTATGATGAAGAAAACAATATGATTCCTTGCTGAGATTTACAACTCAGCCACAGCAAGCGGCACCAAGGAGTAGATGCATATATGTTAGCATGATATGGCAACTGCCGTGTCCACCATTGCTGATCATGCTAACTGGAGTTATGATCAAAACTTGGAAGAAACAGCAACATTCATTATTTGTGCAGTACCTCGTTGAATGGTCATAGGTAAGTTGGGCCAAATTGACAGATGCCTGAGACACCTTTTCCTCACTCTGCTCATCAGGTATTTGGACTACCTGCTTTTTGAGCGGTTGTCCACCTGTTATGGATCTCTCACTGTACTCAGAATGTTATTGCATTTCATTTCCTTGTGGGAAGTACATTTCACCATGTTGTAGTCTTGAAATAGCAGTCTGATGATTAAGATCCCTCTTTTGAGATGTACTGCTATGGTTGCAGAATGGTCAGGTTTTCATATCCGACTGGGAGCACCTGATGAAGCAAATGCCTTTCTCTCTCTTTCTCTTATTTCCTGCAGCTTCACACACTCTTTCCAGGCATCTTTCCCTTACAATGTCTTCTAGGATCTATTCTCTCTACTTTCCCTTTCCTTCACTTGCTTGCTCGACAGTCTCTCACTTTCTCTTCTTACATCTTGTTCTCCTTCTTTTCTCTTTCCTTTTGCTTGCATGCTCTGCAGCTTCTTCTTTTCCTTCTCCTGTGTCTCATTCTCCCTCATTTCTCTTTGCTTTGCTCATGTCACCTCCCTTTCTCCTCTGCGGTCTCACTCTACCTACGTTCTCTTTCCTTCAAACTCTATATTATATGAAATCTCCTCTTTTTCTCCACTGGTGTCTCATTTTTGGTTGTCACAGATATGCTATCTTTTTATCGTGCTATTTCATCTGTTTTTGTTCTGCTTCCCTATCACCTTTTTCTATCACTCACTCATATATATTTCCCCCAAAACTAAGCTATCTTTGCTCTGGATTTCTCTCTCTCTCTTTCTGTAGTCTATTTTCTTTGTCCATGTAGGTAAATAAATAGTTGATGTCAGATTGAAAATATCTGAAACTGGAGCTGTGCTCGTAGCTATGGCATGTAAGATCCTGCTCAGATATTGTCTAGCAAATTTGTTTAATTTAAGGAAATACCAATACCACCACAGCAAATTTGTTTTATTTAGGGTGATGTCAGATAAAGCATGCTGATTAATTGTGTAGCTATGTTGGAATACAAATCTATCATCCTTAACTGCATGCTAGATAGTACAATGTAGCACATTTTCAGTTGCCTGTGCAGGCAATTTTCTTTCCTCTAGTTTCAAATCAGCTGTTGTTTTCTCAGTCTTTCTTTTCACCATGTCGAACGTTAACCCCTATTTTACTCAAGGCAGTTGACTCATACTTTGGCAAGTGAAGCAAGAAGTCAACGAGGAGTTGGATGCAAAACTATGTATTGCTGTGCCTGGCACATCTATGTATCCATGTATCTATGTCTTCACCATGCATTCAGGCCATAAAAAAATGAATGGTTCGGCTCCTTATACAATACAGGCATATGTAAACTAGAAATGATCATCATAGTTAAGAACAATAATGATAGAGAAAATGGAAGCAGATTTAAAATTAGAAGAAAGAGAGCTGGTTGCACAAGCGAGTCAACATTGCACAACTTTGGAATTTGTAATGAATATGAATAAATTATGTAGATTTTTCCCTATATCACAACCCAAGAATAACAATATTATGATGACGTCAAGAATGTACAGATCAGTATAATACTGCATTAGGCCTTCAGCTACGCTTGTGGTAAGACAATGAACAATGCATAAAGGATTTCAAATTGTATATTTGAAATACTCTCCATCTCAACCTTACTTACCACTCTATGGTAATTTCTTATGGTGCATAGATACATAGATAGATAATTATGCAATGCACAGAATTTCCATCGAGGATTCACTCCACTGACCAAATATGTAAGCTGGGAATGATCGTAATAGTGATTACAGGTAAGAAAACGGCTGCACAGGTAAGTGAGTTGGTTGCACGGTTAATAGATGATGGGAAAGGGATACTGGTGTTTTATTCATAACTTTGGTGGTGTGATACCATGAACTATTTCTCGTTTAAAAAAACAACATTATAATTATATAACTTTTTAATACTTCAAAGATTTTGGTCTCAAAAGGTTCCCTATTCTGTGTGATTTCCAATGATGTTATATACAATAAATAAACTACGACTGAAATAGGGGCAAAACCACAAAGGTTGTTTAAAAAAATTATATGCGCTCTTGCTCCCCCATAGGTCTTCAACACTTGTCACATAATGATGATATCAGAGTATACCTAAAGATATAACTGGTGGATTTTATTTTATTTTTAATCAAAAAAAATCCACCATTATCCCAATTTCATTTTTGCTGTTCGGGTGACCAACTCTACCACCTCATCAGAAAATGACTGGATTAGAAAACTGCCAATTAAAAATGCAAGGGTATTTACTAAGGACAAAAATTGACTGAGTTAGACTGCTTTGTCTGATATCATGCATGAAATTACACTTTTGTGGTAAATCAGTTTGAAAAGTACATTAAAATCACCTCTTATTTTTACAAAGTGTTTAAAAAAACACTGTAGTTTGCACTTTGGAGCTCCATAAATTCTGCATACTTCACTCTATGACCTTGATAAATAGCTCAAAAGAGCTCTGTTTTTGATAATAAAAATGGTACATAGGCCATATCCAAGTTATATGCAGTCAAAAACGGCTTCAAAATCAGCCAGGCCAATTTCTAACACCTAATTGGAAAGTGCAAGAGAGTTGAAATTAGTGCCAGTCGCTCGAGAAAGCTCTACTCGATTGGTCAAACTCGTGTTAGCGCATGGGTGGAAAATTGAAATAATTTTCCACCAGCACGCTTGCCCACGTACTTAAGTTTTAGCGCCTAATCATTGTATCAAGGAGAGTTTTTTCTAGCCACTGGTATAATACTGTCTTGAATTGGGAGTTAGAAATGTTGGGCATGCTGGTTTTGAGGCCCCAATTTTGACTGCATGTAACTTGGGTATGGTTGTATATACCTATGCAACAGCTTTTAGTATCAAAAGAGAGCACAGAGAGACCTATCTTTTGAGCTAATTCAAGGTCAATGATTGAAGCGTGCAGAATATATGGAGCTCCAAAGTCGTAATTACAGGGGGGTTTCATTTCTTGAGAGTTATACAATGATATGGTGGCTAGAAAGGAATCAAGAATGGTTGACAATAATGAGTTGAAACTTGAAATGCAATTAGTATAATAGTGAAGGTATGGAATGGCGAAGGAAGAAAAAAATTAGGGATAAAAAAATAGAAATAAAATATAAAGATCTACTCTCCTTACCAAAATGGTCACCCCCCCTCCTTAAATATTATAATGACCTCAATAATCAAGTTGAATTTTACAATGGTGAGAAAAGTAAAAACATACAAAATTAAAAAAATTAAGTTAACAATCTCTCCTCACTATTTCTAAGAATGGTGTTGCTACATTAAACACTCTACCTTCAGATATATCCATCACCTAGGCTGGTTTTATCCGGCTGAGATGTCCAACTGGCCATTCCTCTTATGGGGAAGATGTATTTTCTAGGAGGGTGGAGAAGGTGAAGGAGTCCATGGCAAGGTTATCTGATTTAGATGACTCACAGATATGAACTACTCTTCTATGTGCATGTCTCATTCTCCTGAAGTTGTCTTTTTCACTTAGGACATGTCCACCAGGCCACATTAAGCAAGCCACTGACAGTTTCAATCAGGGCTTGAGGGGAGACTTGTCAGAATTAGTAGGCAGCTCCTTTCCGATTGGGCTTAGCATTACCCAGTGCTGAGTGGTGACCTCAACTGTCCATCTATCAACAGCAGATTAGGCTCTTGCAACATTGTTAGAGCAGCCAGTGAACCTATTTTGAGTAATTGGCCAACTGTGCCAACAAAATCCACACAGATTCCCACCATTGAAGCAGCATTTGCACATACGCAAGCCACTGAGCCCAAAACTTCAGCAAAAGTTCCACACATTTCCATCACAACAGCATCATTAGCAGCCATTTAAATATCAATATCCACTGCTCCAGTCATGTCCACATACTCCTAACAATAATGGTACATATATAGTTGACCACAAATCAAGCAGCACTTGCTATTGCACTTGTTAATGGGAGTACCTCCTCAACAATTGCTGTTAATAATTTTAATCTAGTTAATACTGCATAAACCATGATGCTAGGATATATATATATTTAATTATTAGGAATTTGGTAAAAGAGATATGCAATGAGAATGAAGGATGAGGTGTGAGAATGAAAAATACCTTATTTGTGGTGTAAAAAAATACATAAGAATAGTAGGAGGTGGATGATGGAAGAGGTGGTAGAGGAGGAGGCCTGGCCATTTCCAATATATGCAGTATCTCATTAGTCCTCAATTCTGTTGTACACTCCATGAGACCAACTGTGGCACATGCATATTTGCTTCAACCACAGAAACACTTGAATTTTTATTATTTAGATGAGGCATCTGAATTGGTTCGATATTCAGGCAAGTTACCTTTTTTACTGCCTCTTTAAATTCACTTTCGAAGGCTCTTTCATTCCTCTATGCCTAATTGTATTTCCGACACATTCAACAGTTGCCAGCATTCCACCAACTGATTGTCACCTCTTTTGGGGAGACCTATTGAGGTATTCCAAATTTTCCATTGCCTCAGCACAGTTGTATCCTGTTAAACCTCTATAGCGTAACATTTTCCTTTATTCCTGTACCAGTTTAAAGGAGAAAGAGCTGAAAATGTTTATTTAAAAAATAAATATAATTGTTTTGCCAAAAAGTGTGGTTCTGCAGGTTGAGTTGCAAGTTTCAGAGCAAGTGAATTCTTCTATCAGTCATTTTTGCATTATTGTTCCATTTCATTTCATTTCACTTTGAAAAAGGTTCTCCACAGTCTAACCCAGTGTTTCCCAAACTTTTTAGCCCAGGGGCCGGTGGGGACTACCCTGAGTGTGTCGAGGGCCGGTAGCCATTGGGAGGGGGGGGGGAATAGGACTAAAACAATTTTGCTTCTGTATTTCTGGTACATGTGTGGTACATGTGAAGCAGAAAACACATGACAGTTGCATGAAGTAATCACAATCATGTGAAACATGGAATTGTGCTTTTGCTGTTCCATGATGACATCGATATCAGGCTTGGGATGGGAAGAAGCCACTCTCACAGTGTCTTCCAAGTGCGCATCAGAGATCAAATTCCGGTACTTGGACTTGGCATACTTGATCCTGGAGAAAAACTGCTCACAGATGTATGTACTGCCAAACATGGCAAGGAACCTCTGGCTAGGTTCGGGAATGTGTTGCATGGCAGGGCCTTGTAGAATTCCTTCAGCTCCTTCTCCATAAACTGGGACTTGATGTCATGTTGCTCTGCAGCTCAATCAGCTCCAGCTGAAGCTCGACTGGAGCTTTGCTTGGGTCAAAGTCTCTCTTCAGGTTTCCAACTTCTGCAGCATATCTCTTCCATCAAAATCATCAAATATGTCCTCACAGGGCAGACTCTTCATGGCAGTGAAGTGATCGAGGTTACCAGCCTCCAACTGAGTCTGCCAGAGCTGCAGCTTCACCTGTAATTCTTGCACACTCCCGAACAGGTTGTGTGAGCTTCTCCTTGCCCTGCAAGGAGACATTGAGCTTCTCTGTAATGTCCATCAGAAAGGCCAAGTCGCACAGCCACTGGGGATCGGAGAGCTCTTGGACTGGCTGGCCCTTCATGCCAAGGAACATCTCCAGCTCTTCTCTGAGTTCCCAAAAACGTTTCAGAGTGCGTCCCATGCTGAGCCAACGGATAGAAGCGAAGTAGAGCACATCTTCATATTTGGCCTCGAGCTCTTCCAACAGTTCCTTCAACTGTCTGTGGTTGAGGGCATGCGCTCTGATAAAGTTGACATGCAAGATACCTTGCTCATCACTTCCTGGAAGCCAATAGTCTTTGCACAGAGTGCTTCCTAGTGGATGCAATGGCACCACACCAGGTCACGTGGCAGACCCCTCCTGTCCGGCTCAGCCGTGACTGGCCTTGCAGTCCTCATCTGGTCCCCAGCATGGAAGGTGCGCCATCTGTGGCAATGCTTACCAGCCTCTTGAAGTCTAGCTTTCACTCCTGCATGGCCATGTTGAGCTCAAGGAAGACATTCTCTCCGTGCATGTGTTCTTCATGGGGCAGAGAGAGAGGAGCTCCTCTGTGATGTTGCACTCTGCATCAACTCCCCTAATGAAGATGGCCTGCTGTGCAGTAACGGTGACGTCTGTGCTCTCATCAAGGGCAAGAGAGAAGGCTGTGAACTCCGAGGCCAGGCTGTGCAGCTGCTCCTTCAGGTTCATGGACAGATCTTCCACCCGCCTGGTGACCGTCGTGTTGCTCAGGCTGACAGCAGTGAAGGAGGAGGCTTTCTCAGGGATCATCACTTCAACAACTGCCTGCAGGCATTCCTTGATGTACTCGCCATCTCTAAAGGGCTTCATTCGCTTGGCAATGATCTGTGACACCATGAAGCTGGCCTTCGCGGCAGCCTTGCCTTCATTGGCTGGTCTGGTGAAGATGTTCTGCTGTCTGGACAGCTTGGACTTGAGCTCTTTGGCCTTGGCAACTCGTTGTTCTCCTACCAAAAGCAGGTAGCCTAGCGCATTGTTGTTGCCCTGAAAGATGAAGTTACCTGTCTGAATGCGTAGTGTCACCGGATGTTTAATAGCTTTGTAACAGCGAGGCTTTCTTGACAGATGAGGCAGAGACACTTGCTCCTGTCTGAGATGAAGAAGAATTCCTTGGTCCATTCTTCATTGAAGGCTCAATTTTCCGCATCCACCTTCCACTTCTTTGGCAGTGCCATCCTGACCCTGCACTGTTGGAGGAGGCAGCAATGTTCAAGGAGTCCAAATCCCAGATGGAGAAGTCCAAACACAGGATGTGAATGTTGCAAATTGGAATGAATCTCGGGGAAATCTGCAGGGACTTGAGGACAGCTCCTTTAAATAGGTTTTTGGCCGAGACCAATTACAACCAATGTGGTCATGTTGTAAGTGTTAAACATGAGAAGTTTGTGCATGTGTTTGTAATGTGGTGTGTTAATTCATACAGTTTGTGCATGTGTTAGCTATTACATGCAAGACAAGATGACTGGCACTGTTCAGTTGGGGAGGGTATGTGGAGGGTGTGTCTCCACAAATACAGATTGTGTAATTTAATTTGTAAAAAATGCGTCTTTTCTGATAATCGTCCGAGGGCCGGGCTCAGGGCCTTCCCTGGGCCTGACTTTGGGAAAAGGTCTAACCCATCACAGTTCAGGCAGTCGATGATGGTCGTCAACCCCAAATACACTTTTTATATAAGAAAATTTCACCGCGTACCTTACCCATTTGCGCAAACCAGAGGGGGGCGGAACCGTGCAACCAATGGCGAGCACGTTTTTTTAGATCAAGCTTCAGTATCACACTGGAAAAGAGAAAGGAGAAATATATTTTAGCAAGAAAAACGCCACGTAGTGAAGAAGAGTGAGAAGGACTAGAAGAAGAAAGCCGCGCTAGCGGCTGTTGCTGAGCCTGCTACAGCAGCCCCGTCAGGCAAGTTTATGCTCTACCTCCGTACTAAAAAGTTACTTGCTGTTTCCTTCCTCAGTTACTTAGTGAGTCTCTCGGATCCCGAAGGTGAGGATAGCGTCTTCTGTGAACCTTCACTTACCTTGCAATCATTGAAAATGTCTGAAGATTGCCAGTTCCAGTGTTGACCCTGACCAGGAAGAAGTTGGTCTCTTGGTTTCTGCTTCTTCTGGAGTGTTGCTACTGGATCTACTGGGTCTACCTCTCCGGACCAGTGGGGTGTTGTGGGAAAACTGGAAGGTAATTGTTTAATAAACTTAGACAGGTCATAGAAAGGAGTGATAAGTGTATTTAATGTGGTATTTAATGTGGTAGCCAACCCTTACAACTGAAGAAATTTCCCCCCCATAGGGCAGGCATGGTGTGTCATGTTTACTTTTTGTTCAAAATTGTAGTAACACTCAAGACATCTCAAATCCTGTTCTGTAGAAGCCCATTCTTTGATCATCCAGTCAGTACTGGATGCTCGCATTGCTGGAATTAGTCTGGATGACATAACTGCAGTCATGGATATGTTGTTCCCTCTTAGTTCCACCAGTTTTTTTAAATAAACTAGGTCAATAGGGAGTGATAGAAAGAGTTATCTTTTGATGCTTCCTGATTGGATCTTCAACAATTCTGAGTTTCAATGGAAAAGCCGTTTCTGCGAATGATTTAACAAAGAAGAGATCAATAGTACTTTCACCTTGTGGTGATATGTAGGTTGACATCTGTGCATTATTCAGGGATTGGAATCCCAGGTAGGAGAGAGCTTCCACTAATTCAGTTCCTCTTGTTCCATAGTCTAATCGACAAATGAAATCTCCACCTATGATGATATGGAATGAGTAGTCTGTATAGGACAGTGCACAATTTATTGATAGAAGAATATCCTCTATACTTGTATCTGGTGAAAAATAAAAGGTAAGATAGAAAGCAATTGAGGTCTTTAGAACAATGAAGGATGTATCTGAGCATATCAGGGTTGGGTTAAGATGTGGCTTGCACATGATCACGAGGCCTCCTATAGGCCTGCCTCTAGAAGATGCCCTAGCAGGGTGACAGAAAGTATAATAGGATCAGAAATGTATGACTGGTTTTGTTAGAAATATCAATAGTGCAACATCACAGTTGTTTAGCATTTCAATTTCTGGTAAGTATTGAGAGATGTATCGGAAACCTTCTATGTTCCATAATAGCACTGTCACATCCATTACTAGTCAATCACTGCAGTTTCAGTGATCTCTTGAGATTTGTTCCGAGTTTCTCTCGCCTTCTGTGATTTGACCTCGTCGGATGATCCAGTGTTTTCCAGGCTCGGCTGAACATTTCCCTCTCAGCGCACATCTGAGATGGTATGCTGCTTCCTCTTCTGCTTTCGTCAGGTCTGGGGAGATGAACACGGATGTCCATCGAAGGAACTGACGAAGATTTCTGGCCTTTTGTAACAATTCCTTCCGCGTTTCTTTATTGAGGGTCACAACCATCTTTTGATATTTCATTCCTCCTTTACTCTTCCAACTCTCTTGATCTTAACTTCGACATTCGATAGATCCACCTTCAAATCGTGAGCAAGCTTCTCCATGGTACATCTGTCACTAGTTTCTTCGTTTCCACTGACATCCTTTGCAATCCCCATCACGGCCACATTCAGTTCACGGTTTTGTTGCAGCTCTTTCTCTTTGGTTACACAATGTAGGATTGTTCTTCATTGACGATGTTAGTATTGCTCTTAAAGAGAGAAGCAAATGTCGTATTTGGTGTAGTATTCTTTGTCTCCTTAACTTGGTTCAAATTTTCTTTGAGGATCACCAATTCAGCTGATAGCTCCTCTACTTTCTTTATGCCCTCTGCAGCACAAAATCCACATAGAAATCTCCACTCCAAGAACCCCCTTTGGGAGCTTGTTAGGTAGCCAGACACCAGGCCGGACAACCTTCCATGGAGCATTCCACAAGATGTTCTACTCCCTCTTCCTGGCTTGGGGATGACTTTTCCTTCTTGTTCACTACTATTAAATGCACACCATTAGTCAAGAAAATTCGGATAGAACGAACCAGTGGGCGACTAGCTAGCTAGCTGCAATATAGTTCGAAGTCTATATCGTTTTACTCTAAACACGGCTATCTAATGTAGTTCTAACTCCTAACAGGACAAAACAAAACTGCGGTTAGAGAAAATTTGCCTTTTATGCAGATGATCTTGTCTTTTATTCATCGGACAGAGTAAACATTCAATGCGGCCTAGACACCCTCAATGGATGGTGCCAGAATAACCTATTAACTGTCAATCTTGAAAAAACAAAAATTCTAAAATTCCGGGAAGGGGGAAGACTGGCACACTATTACTCATTCACTTATGGTCAGACAGAAGTGCAACTCTGCAAAACTTATGAATATCTTGGAATAATATTGCAACACTCGATGACATTTACCGCCCACATAGGAATGAAGAAAAAGAAGGCTTACTCTTGGATGCCTCAAAAACCTACCTATGGTGTCTGTGGAAACAGGCATGAAGATTAAGAATGCCCCTATCCTGACATACTGCACTGGCAACATTGCTCCATTCTTGACCTTGGCTCATCTGAAGAATATAGATAAGATTAAATCTACATTTCTCAAGAGGCTGCTTTCACCTCATATGTCAACATCATCTACACTAGTACTCAGACTAACTGATGAAGCCTCTTTTGTTAATGAGCTCCGGGGAAAGGAAGACTGACTCCCAATGAAGAGGTTGCCAAGCAGTATGACCAGTTCCGGCTCGGAGAGAGAGAGAGAAAACAATTTTATCATCGAAAAATATCAGTTTTGACCTGCTTGTCGGGGCCGGGACTGGATTAGGTCTCCGATCCACCAGTTAATAAGCTGCCACCAGAGATATCCTCAAGACAATGTAGGGGTTAGTCTACCCAAGCAAGACTCGGTATAATTATTATGACAAGAAAATAGGATATCTGCATCACTACTCGGGGGGGGGGGATGGCTTTAAATAGTCTGTCCCCCTTTGGTTCCGCCTTTACCATATCACATGTGATGTTGTAATGTATGACCAATTGGATCAGTCCACTAAGCTTACAGTAAGGATTACTATATAAGGACATAATGATGGTGTTGGCATGAATAAAGGGAACAGGTGAATATGTACTGACATGTGGTTTATACCAGTATGTGTAAATTCTCTTTGTCTTGGCTCTTCTCTGTCTATCTCTCTAGGTCTCTCCTCCTCTCTCCTCCTGTCGGTCCAGTGGGTCCTGACATCTCCCCCTCGCGAGATTGCAGTGGTCCTCCATGGCCACCCAGTCTTGTCTAGATATGGCGTCCGCGTTAGTGTTCTTACTCCCAGGCCGTTACCGTATCTCGAAGTCATAGTGTTGTAGACGGAGGCACCATCTAGTGAGGCGGGGATTCAGGTGTTTGGCTGTGTGTAGGAATATGAGAGCTCTGTGGTCCGTCTGGACCATAAAGTGGCGACCAGTGAGGTAAATGTCAAAGTGTTCAATCGCTGAAACCACTGCTAAACCCTCCAGCTCAGTAGCGGCTTAGTGTTGCTCAGCCTGCCTGGAGTAGAAACCACTTGGCATTTCTTGGGAATCACGGATGACACTCAATATACCCGAGATACCATGAGACTGGAGGCATCTCTCTGTAGGATATATACATCATGGGGTTGAGGAAGAATAAGGGAATGGCAAGGGTATTACATAAATAGAGAAAATCAGACATCATTGCATCATTCCAACTAACAAGTAATGGCGCGACTTCCGCGTTGCTTGTGACAAGTGCACTGAGTGCTGCGCAAAATCTTTGAAACAGCGATAGTAGCCGGGAACCGACGTATTCCTGACTGTGTTTCGGGACGCTTGTATGTTCTAATGTCCTTGACTCGAGCTTCTGCAACAGAGATGTGTCCTTCACCAGCCACATGTCCCAGGAACTCTATCTTGGTAGCTCCCCACTTGCACTTGCTGGGTTTGAGGGTGAGGCTAAAGCGATCCAGGACCATAGAGATGTGTTTGAGATGTTCATCCCAGTCCTGACTAAAAATGACCACGTCGTCTATGTAGGCGTTGGCAAATGTTGGAATATCAGCCAGGACGACATGCATTAGGCGCTGGAAGGTTGCAGGTGCGTTGCAAGCCAAAGGGCATCATGGTGTACTCCCATTTTCCCCATGGCGTACAAAAGGCTGTCTTGCATTGATCCTCCTTTGATACCGGGATCTGATGGAATCCTTTTGTTAAGTCCATCTTGGTTAGAAATCGGGCATTCCCAATCTGTGAGAGCATATCGTCGACACGAGGCATCTGATATGGGTCGGGTGTAGTGATGTTATTTATCTTGCGGAAGTCTAGGTAGAGCCGCGCACTGATCCATCTGGTTTATGGATGGGAACAATAGGAGATGACTATGGGCTGAAGGAGGGTTTGAGTACTCCTATCTCAGTGAGACCCCGGATCTCCTCTCTCAGCTGGTTGATCCAAAGTGGTGGTAGTCTGGCGAGGTAACCTCTGATGGGTGAAGCTTTGCCTGTATCTATCTTCAAGCATACCGTATTTGTATTGCCTAACATCTCCATTACTACATCAGTGTAACTAGACAATAAGGTGGTTACTTGCCTCTGTTGCTCCTCAGGCAACTCTGCTCCTGGCTTCTGGGTTACTTCCTTCTCATCCCCAAGCTCCTCCTCCTCTTGGGCCACAGTCATCTGTAAGACTGCGGCCTCTGGAGCGATCCAGGACTTAATCCTGTTAATGTGAACACCCTGTTTTTTGTTCTGTCTGGATGGCACAGCTACTTCTAGAGTGACATCCGACACAAGTATGGTGACTTCGTATGGACCGTCCCAGACATCCTCAAGCTTCCCACGGAGGTCCAGCATGTCTCCTTCCTTGAATGTGCGTACCTTGGCTTTCACATCATAGTGTCTCTTCATGCGAGCTTTTGCCTGCGCTTCCCGCTTCTTTGCCACCTCCCTGGTCATCTCGAGGTGGTCCGCCAGCTTGTTCACCAAGTCGACGACATTGGTGCTGGTCATGCCATCAGTCCATCCTTCGTGTAAGATTTCCAGGGGTCCTCTAAGAGCCCTACCATACACACAATCTCAAAAGGAGAAAAACCAGTGTTAGAATGGGGTGAATTGCGATATGCAAACAAAAAATATTTTAGTAGTAAGTCCTGCCTATCCTCAGATTTCCTGAGCATGTGCTTGAGCGATCCATGCCATCGCTCAAGTGCTCCATCTGTTTGGGGATGGTATGGGGAAGTCTTTAACTGTTTAATATTGCACAAGGTACAGAGCTGTTTCATGAGCCGGCTCATAAATACAGACCCCTGGTCTGATAGGAGCTCAGATGGGAGGCCTATACGGGGGAGGGGGGGGGGATTTCCATCGTAGCTTCAGCGACTGTAGTCGCTTCTACCTTTCTTAGGAGTATAGCATCAGGGTATTTGGAACCCAAACACATATATACATGTGAGCAAGTGCTTGTTCCCACGGGTTGTCCGAGGTAAAGGATTGACAAGATCAAAAGCAACTCGTGAAAAGGGGGTATAGGTAGAGGGTAAGGGACTTTAGCTGGGTTGGATTTTCCTGCTTTCTGGCAGTCAGGGCACGCCACACACCACAAACGTATGTCCTTGGTCATCCCTGGCCACATAAACAGTATTTGGATTGCTGCTTTAGTTTTTCTAACGGAAAAGTGGCCACTAAGGTGGTTGTTGTGAGCTAGCTCAAGGACAGTTTTCCGCCTCCCAAGCCGGAAGAACTATTCTCTGTCTGGTGTGGTGACCTGTCTCCTCCTCTAATGTATGGCCCTGGTCCCAATGGTATCCTTGTTTGTTACTTTCAGCTAATGATCTAACATGAGTGAGTGAGGGTTTCATCCTTCTCCTGTTCTATCCTCAACGAATCTCTATCTGCATTACTGTCAGCTAGGGTTGGCAGTGGTAAAAGGTCACCTGGCCCATCAGGGATACTCTGTACTACCTTCGGTACGGGGTCATTAGAGAATAGATCAAATTAAATAAATTTACTCAAGGGGGTTGTGTCTGCACCTGACATAAGGTCAGCTCTCTCATCTTGCTCGTCCCTTTCCTTCTTTTTTTTATTCTCTGCTCTTAACAAAACCTGGCAGGAATGTTCTTCCTGCTGCTCTTTATGGAGCTTGGCAATATAGTGGAATAAATTGAGGTCAGCACCTAACAGTACTCTATCAGGACCTCCTTCCAAAACTGCTACCAATCGTTTCATCTGATACTGCCCTACAGTAATCCAAACCCAAGCTAGGGTCCTAGAGATAACTCTGATCTGCCACTACCAGAAGCTTATAGTCACCGGTATATAGTGCTTGCCACATTAACTTTCCAATTTGACTTCTCTTGCAGCGAACATTGAATACTGCAGTTCTGCTTTACAGATTTAAAAATTTGGCATATATGTTCTTATAGGTGTCCTCGAACATCAATTGAAATTGGTTACCATAGCAACCTAACTAATTTAAAATGGCTGCCTTTGTCAACATCAGTGTAAATCATCAAAAAGATCTATTATAACTCGGTAGTAGTGCTAATGACCATTTCAATAGGATAAATATAAATATGATCACCTAATAGTGTCAGTGAAATCTTTAAGGCACTTTTTTTATTTTCGCTCCAAATTTTTTTGAAATTTTTATATATATACCTATAAGCTGTCTCATAATCACGAGACTTACGAAAGTATTTTCGTATGTTCTCCACAGTCACAGAGTCGAGAGCTGCTGGAATGATGTTCCTAAGCCCTGTTAAAGTGAAGTTCGTGTACATCCGCGTGTGACGCTTGGCTTGGCCCCAAACTCGCTCAATGGGGTTCATCTCAATGGAATTTGGGAATAAAGTGAACGTGATGACCTTGACCAACGAGAAAGTTCTCAATAATCGTCTTCTCTGTCTTGAAGTCTTCGTGGTTGGACAAAATTATCCTCATATCGGGACCTAACAATGTTTCGAGTATTGATCCCACATTCCTCCAAGACCTGTTTCATCCCTTTAGGAATTCCATTGGCATTGACCATCTTCTGAATATCGCCAGCCCACACAGTATCCCTCATAACAGCTTGAGCCCCACCTGGTTTAACATTCATTGACATTAAGAGCGTCTGATGCTAAGGCTTTGTGGCAACTGCTCTGATCAAAGAGCCACACAATTGTATGCATTGCAGGAGGATATTTCTGCTCAGCTATTTTTGCAGCTCTGTTAATCTGTGACATAAACTTTTCAGCAGTCCAATATCTAGCCCTCGCTGCACCATACTCGAAAAGTTCCTCCGGAAAAAACCGATCACATGTTCTCGCAACTGTGAGTTCTTCAGGTGAGAGATGCAGGTAACTGTTGTGCTCATCAATAAAATCACTAACCATTAAGCCACTGCCTTACGTTTTAGGGAGTATTGCTGGCTTATCGGCAGAACCCCACATCCACGTCTGTGCTTCATTCACATTGAAGATGGACTCGTCATGATTTATCATGACGAGTTTCTTGTCATCCTTCTCTGATGGAGCTGGAGGATCTTCATCACTACAGAGTGGTCTGGGCTGGTGGTTACTCCTGTATTCTTCTAGTTCTTTCAAATACTCCCCACGGTACTTCACCACATCTTCACGCTCATGACCATCAATGTAGATCCCCTTCTTATGTGACATAGACTTAAAGCCCAAACGATGCAACCAGCGCACAGCAGTACGAAGTAAGATGGAGTGAGGGAAATGTGGTGGCAAGTGATGGCCAGGAAGAAGGATCGAATTGACGTGCTCACAGAAGTCTAGTGCAGTCATGTTTGGTTGTCCCTTCTTGAACGCATTCTCCCGGAACCACTCAGTTGCACTCTTTCTCAAGTCTTCATCACTCAATACCAGAAGACACTCTTGCTTCCCTTGCCGACTCTCCTTCATCTTGAAATTGTTATCGAAGAATTCCTTCCGATAACTTCTGATACTCCTGTCACTAAACCCTAAAATATCACATCAAAACATGAATTAAAAAGGAGGCAGGGATTATGGCCATCTAAGTACTAAGCAATATGATTTAAATTATAACCAGAGTGACAAACTGACCTGTAATACTTGCCGACTCCTGTGCAGCATCCATCTTGCTCATCTTCTGTCGGGTCCTGAAGCTTTCATAGAGCAGTACAGACAGTATTTTACGCTGTTCTCGAGTTAGAGTCAGCATAAAATCATCTAAAGCATCTTGAGGATCAGAGTATTGATCATCTTGTTTAACTCCATCAGGATCCTCCTCCAGGTCTATCTCTTCATGCTCTTCATCAATATCCTGCACTCCCACAATTCTGGTTGAAGCTTCTGCTGGACTTACAGGCGTAGGCACTTCAGGATCTACCGTTGAAGACTCTGTAAGTTGCTCCGTTAGGACGTTGTTGTCATCTAGCTGTTCCTGTTGTTTCGTATGCTTGGCTTTTCTCATTAGTTCAGCTTTAGATAAGTCTTTCCTCTTCTTCTGCCACCTATCGCTAGGTGTAGGACGGTCGCTCATCGTAGCTAGGATGCTAAAACTCTGCTAGACGAACGGTTTCTAAAGAAATTGCGCTTATGGGCTTCTTTTACGCCAACTAAAATATAATGTCGCGATGGTCATGTGTGCCGTAGAAGCACAATAGAAAAGCATCACATCATATTTTATTTCATTTTGCTGCGTAGTGCCATAAAGAGCACATGAAATCACGTCGTTTGGCATAACAAATTTGAAAATTGACTGGATAAAAAGAGAGTTATGAGAGAAAAAATTTAATTGGAAAGTAATCATGACAGGCACTATACTCATGTGGGAGTACCATATCCTCTCTCACAAGAGTGATCTCTGCCCCAGTATCGTACTTCATGACACAAGGCTCATCTCTCACTTTCCTTCTAATGTACACATTGGACCTGCCATCTTTACTTAGGATTAACACCACTTTAGCTGGACAGTCCGGTTTCTTGTGGTCCTTCTTCCCGCAGCTGTAGCATGTTGGGACCCAGGGATACGTGCGTGGTGATGGTGGTGTTACTCCTGAAGGTGGGGGTCTGTCGTGGTGTTCAGTTCACTGCTCACCTTTGCAGTCCGATTTCCCCACGTAGTTCTGCTGCTGCCAGCTCTGGCTAGGTCTGGTGTAGTTCGGCCGTTCACGTTTTACCGCATTCCGTTCATCGAGAACGTTGGCTGCATCCAATATTGAGATTGGTTTCCGGAGACGGACAAAATCTGCATCCTCTGGGTGAAATAGAGAAAGAAATTTAGACATTGAAATCGTATTCTTTCCCTCTTGCACCGTGGTGCAATCATCTGTCATACGGTCTACCATGGTTTCCACCAGGCGTGCCGTCTGCTGCCAAGTATCTGTGTACTTTTTGGGGAAGAGAGTCCAGAATTCTCTCTGGCATCTCTCTATAGACATTTCCATCGCTTTGAGGAGTTCTTCTTTGAGGGAGGAGTAGGTAGCTGCTGCTCGTCGGGGTACATTATCGGTATAAGCATCTAGAGCCTTCCCAGCCAAGAAGGATATTAACCTACTGGGCCACTGCTCTACACTAATTCCAGCATCCTGTATTACCTGCTCAAACCTGCTCAGATATGCCGTAGCATGCTCCATGTCTGTCCAGGGAGTCATCCTGTCAGCAAGTCTACTCCGCTTTGATATCTCTTGTCTCCTATCTTCGCTCCAATTGCTTTTCAAATCGTTCATCCTCCCATTTTTGTCGCTCCCACTCGAGTTCCCTTCTCTCCTTTTCGAATTCGACCATTAGTTCCTGCTGTTTCTGCTCCTTAGCTATGTGGAACTCCTGTAGTTGGATCAGTCTTTCCTCTGTCGGCAACCTCCAGTTGGCTGTTTCCATCTGGGAGAGAACCAGCTGGGTTAGGAGGTCCGTTATTTGGGTCTGTCGGGTTTGGGAAGGTCGAGTCATCCTCTTGTCTGATGGTTAGCTCAGAAGGCGGAATAGCTGAAATGAATTTATAAACAATAAAGTAGTTCAGTAGCTACGCAATAATTCGATGGCTAGAAGCTGTAGTTTGCCGCTGCCACCATGTGTTGGGCCGGGACTTGATTAAGTATCCGATACCATTTAATAAGCTGCCACCAGAGATATCCTCAAGACAAGGTAGGGGTTAGTCTACCCAAGACTCGGTTAGAGATTAAACAACTTATCTTATGTCAAGAAAATAGGATATCTGCATCACTACTCGGGGGGGGTTGGTAAGATTATGTGTCTCAACTATATAGGTATATTTTGTAGTCAAGCTAACATGTCCTTTCAGTTTGATTGAGTGTTCTATTTTGTTTGTGTGTTTTGCTTTGTATTGTCATGCTTGCAGGGATTACTGGAGGACGAGTGAAGACGTGTGTGGAGGATGACGATGGATGCACCTTGGCATGGGAGCCCCTGCAAATTATGACTTGTTTATGTTTGCTAATTCAATATTAGCAAAGCAACATAACTCTAAACAAGTCTGATGCATCTTTAGTATATAATTTGTTAGGTTGGACACTGGCTGTTGCTGAAAAATAGAGGAAAGTGAAAGTCAATTGTTGTCTGGTTGCTTTCAACATTTTGTTTTATGTATAATTTTATATATGTAACAATTCTAGTAATGAAGGGCCGTATTCTATCTAGTGATGCAGGGGGTGTTTGTAGCAGCTGGAATGTGGTGTTATATTTCAAGGAAAACAGAAATATTTGAAAGCAAATTTTATATTGATTGAGTTTTTGGCAGTTTGTGTAGTAGTACTCGACTATATACATGTACATGTAATACCCAATAGAGCCTCGTAAAAGTTGTTGTGGGACGTGGTTTATGGCATGCAGTCCGCACTCACGGCCTATAATCTCGAAGAAGAAAAGTTGGGTGCAACAAAATTACAAAAGAGAAGAAAGCACACACTAGCTATATAAATCAGGACAGAGTGTGAATGTGTGCAAAGATCTGGTGCTTTATATTAGACCACCCCAGACTTACCAACTGTCCCGGAATTTGTCCCGGACCGGGACTCCTGCAAAGAATCCTGCAGTCCTGTGTTACTGGACTGCACAACTGCATTCCTAAGTAACCGCCGCTACGCTTAAACCACAAGTAGGAAAGGGTTAAGCTGCGCGAGACTAACAAAATCAATTTCATTTAATAAATTTTCAAAAATAATTTTCAAAAAAACCCAAATAGCTGAGCTCAGTTTGAACTATTAGCAATGAGTCGGAGCATCGAGTCCGAGGTGGAGTCCGACAATGAAGCAGCCTTTACTTGCATTGCCAGTACTTCTAGTTGGAGTCATTCTCAGAGTGGTGACCGCTACAATATGAAGGAGAGTAAGAGGGGTGCATCATTTGTTCGTTGCAATATATGTTGCACTGATTTTTCTGTTGCCTCTGGTGGTCTACATGAAGTAAAACGACACATGGAGAGAAAGAGGACTGCGTTGGAAAAACAGAGTGTAGGTCAGTCAAAAATTACTGCTGCTACCTTTAGAAAGGACAGACAAGAAGCTGATCATTTATTTTTCTACATTTATTGCTGAACTTTTTTAGCTGCTGATCACTTTAACAAACTCTGTAAAGTTATGTTTCCAGACAGCAAAATCGCTCAGCAATTGGCATCTGTACAGCCATAGCACTAGCTCCAAAGCTTAATGAAAATCTTGTTGTTCTTCTCCTTTCACCATTTTGTGTGATGGTGGTAATGATCAAACAGTTCTTTTTCTTTTTTTAATGAGCTCGGACAGCATATATAGCTGGACACGTCTACTTCTGCAGACTAATTGAATATACTTCCTTCTTTACACTGACCCTATATACCTGTCCGGACTGTTTTAGGACAACTTGTTTTGTCCTTTTTTTTCACAGCTGGACAACCCAATCTCCATGCTCATACCATTTTTATGCCTTTGTCACATCTGCTCCAATTTACTCCCTCCCCACACACCCCACAAATACACACACAAATTTAACCCCACTCCCCTCTAATAATAATATACTAATAATAACAAAAACAAGAACAACAACAATACATGTAATAATAGTACATGTAATAATAGTAATAATAATAATAGTAGTAATAGTAGTAGTAGTAGTAATAATAACAACAACAATAATAATTATGATAGCAATAATAATACAATAATAATACAATAATAATTAGAATGACCTCAATAATTAACTTGAATTTTATTCTCTTGCCATTTCAACTAGATGCTCTAGCCTTCATCTGGAATAATAATGGAATAATAATAACAGTAATAATAATAATAACATAATGGATAATGATAATAATACTAATAAAGATAATAATAATAAACAACAACACACCAATAATAATTATAATAATAATGTGTAGTTTCACAGATTCTTTCTGTGCTGGTGCACACATGAGAGCCACAATATATGATGGTGTCACCTCAAAGGGATGCGTTATATAATAGAAGTTGCTAGATAAAAGGTGGACTTGGTTAGTATCTTATCCACCTAGTCTAGAGCTTCCTCTAGCCACCGGTACCAATTAGAGGTCTTTAGCACTTAGTGGTTTTTTCCGGGGTGCAGGTTTTTGAGGTCCCTCCGCTTTAGGGTCTAGTAACTTGCCTATAGTTATACCTATGAAACATATTTTAGTATCAAAAGAGAGCACACAGAGAGACCTATCTTATGAGCTACATATCAAGGCCATACCATGAAGTTTGCAGAATCTACTGAGCTCTAAAGTTGTAACCACAGGTTAAAAAATATATTATATTTGTCCACCATTCCCCCTTATCAATGAAAGCTCAAGTTCTGGGATATTGTGAAAAGTGGCAGAAGTTTAACTCAAGCTGCGGCAAACACACTGTTGGAAAGTGGATTGTCTTTATGAAGAGCAAGGACAATGACGATTGTCCACACTGAAGTTTAGTTATCCAAGCATTTCAGTTACCTGAATGCTGGAAATGTGGTGAGCTAGAGTAATCTTTTGCTGGAAGCATGGGATCTAGACTCTAGAGTAATTTTAATCTAACCTGTTGAGCTAGAGTAATTCTCTGCAGGAAACATGTGGACTAGAGTAATCTTCTGGTGGAAATGTGTGTGCTTGAGTAATTTTCTGGTGGAAATGTGTGGAGTAGAGTATTCTTCTTCTAGAAACATGTGGACTAGAATAATCTTCTGGTGGAAACATGTGGACTAGAGTATTCTTCTGGTGAAGTGGATGGGATGGGGAAGACAATATTAGGCTGAACATGAACAACAACATGAACAGTATTTCCCCCCTCAAAAGCCAACTCTAGCCTCGTATAAACCACCTGTACATATATACCTCACTTGTGGGGAGGAAAGACTTCAATATTTTTGTCTCTGCCATTAGTGGTGGCAGCTAATCAGTATATACCTGTGGTTAGTTCAGGCATGCAAGGTCTTCATGACATGTGCTGAATTAGCTTGAAGTAGAAGCTAATTAAATTTAATTTTCCTTCTCTGCCCCTTGCTATGGAGGAGAGGTCACTTTCATAATCCAAACAGTCCAAACAGAACAACAAAAAATCATTTCTTCTCTCCATGACATGACCAGGTACGGTCCGCTAGCCACTCGTCAATTTTTTTGGCACTTCGCAACCCAGAGTGGTTTCTGTTGAGGTTGGAGCGATTCAGGTTTTTGAAGTCCCTCCGCTTTAGGGTCTAGTAACTTGCCTATAGTTATACCTATGAAAATATTTTAGTATCAAAAGAGAGCACACAGAGAGACCTATCTTTTGAGCTATATATCAAGTCCATACCATGAAGTTTGCAGAATCTACGGAGCTCTAAAGTTGTAACCACAGGTTAAAAAAAAATTGACCCTCGTTCCCCCTTAATTAAACTGATACAGAAATGTTACGCTTGAGAGGTTTAACAGGGTACAACTGTGCTGTTCTGTCTCATTGCATCCAAGGCAATGGAAAATTTGGAATGCCTCAATAGGTCTCTCCAAAAGAGGTGGCAATCAGTTGGTGGAATGCAGGCAACTGTTGAATGTGTCGGAAATGCAATTAGATATAAGAGGAATGAGAAATCCTTCGAAAGTGAATTTAAAGAGGCAGCAAAAAAAAGGTAACTTGCCTGAATATCGAACCAATTCAGATGCCTCATCCAAGTGTTTCTGTGTTGAAGCAAATATGCATGTGGCACAGTTGGTCATGGAGTGTACTATAATTATACAGAATTGAGGACTGATGAGATTCTGCTTATTGGAAATGGCCAGGCCTCCTCCTCTACCACCTCTTTCCTCGTCCGCCTCCTACAAATAAATAAGATTTTTTTTTTTCCATCCTCACACCTCATCCTTCTTTCTCATTGCACATCTCTTTTACCAAATTCCTAATAATAAAATATATATACCCTAGCATCATGGTTTATACAGTATTAACTAGATCGAAATTATTAACAGCAATTGTTGAGGAGGTATATATTCCATTAACAAGTGCAATAGCAAGTGCTGCTTGATTTGTGGTCAACTATATATGTACCATTATTGCAAGTGTTAGGAGTATGTGGACATGACTGGAGCAGTGGATATTGAGATTTAAATGGCTGCTAATGATGCTGTTGTGATGGAAATGTGTGGAACTTTTGCTGAAGTTTTGGGCTCAGTGGCTTGCGTATGTGCAAATGCTGCTTCAGTGGTGGGAATCTATGTGGATTTTGTTGGCACAGTTGGCCAATTACTCAAAATAGGTTCACTGGCTGCTCTAACAATGTTGCAAGAGCCTAATCTGCTGTTGATGGATGGACAGTTGAGGTCACCACTCAGCACTGGGTAATGCTAAGCCCAATCGGAAAGGGAGCTACCCACTAGTTCTGACAAGACACCCCTCAAGCCCTGATTGAAACTGTCAGTGGCTTGCTTAATGTGGCCTGGTGGACATGTCCTAAGTGAAAAATACAACTTCAGGAGGATGAGACATGGACATAGAAGAGTAGTTCATATCTGTGAGTCATCTAAATCAGATAACCTTGCCATTGACTCCTTTACCTTCTCCACCCTTCTAGAAAATACATCTTGTCAGTAAGAGAAGTGGCCAGTGGGACAGCTCAGCAGGGTAAAACCAGCCTGGGTGATGGATATATCTGAAGGTAGAGTGTTTAATGTAGCAACACCATAGTGAGGAGAGATCGTTGACAATTTTTTAATTTTTTAATGTTTTACTTTTCTCACTATTGTAAAATTCAACTTGATTATTGAGGTCATTGAGGTTATTGTAATATTTAAGGAGGGGGGTGACCATTTTGGTAAGGAGAGTAGACCTTTATATATATTTTTTATCCCTAACTTTTTTCTTCCCTTCACCATTCTATACCTTCACTATTATACTAACTGCATTTCAAACTCATTATTGTTAACCATTCTTGAGTCATGATACTCTATAGCCACCCATATCATTGTATAACTCCCAAGAAATGAATAATTAACTGTAATTACGACTTTGGAGCTCCATATATTCTGTACGCTTCACTCTTTGAGCTTGATATGTAGCTCAAAAGATTGATCTCTCTGTGTGCTCTCTTTTGATATTAAAAGTTGTTGTATAGGTAGAACCATACCCACAGTCAAAATTGGGGCCTCAAAACCAGCCTGCCCAACATTTATAACTCCCAATTCAAGACAGTGGCTAGAAAAAGCTCTCCTTTATACAATGATTAGGTGCTAAAACCTAAGTATGTGGGCAAGCGAGGTGGAAAATTATTTCAATTTTCCACCCATATGCTAGACACGAGTTTGACCGATCGAGAGCTTACGAGTTTGACCGATCGAGAGCTTCCTCGAACTGGCACTAATTCAACTCTCTTGCACTTTCCAATTAGGAGTTAGAAATTGGACAGGCTGGTTTTGAGGCCAATTTTGACTGCATATAACTTGGATATGGTTGTACCTATGTAACCATTTTTATTATCAAAACAGAGCAAACAGAAAGATCTATCTTTTGCGCTATTTATCAAGGTAGTCGGCAGGAGCTCCAAATTGCAAACCACAATTTATTTAACACTTCGTAAAAATAAGAGGTAATTTTAATGTTCTTTTCAAACTGATTTACCACAAAAGTGTAATTTAATGCATGGTATCACATAAAGATGTCTAACTCAGTCAAATTTTGTCCTTAGTAAAATACACTTGCATTTATAATTGACAGTTTTCTAGTCCAGTCATTTTCTGATGAGTCGGTCACCTGAACAGAAAAAATGAAATTGGGATAATGGTGGATTTAAAATTATTATAAAATCTATATATCTGTAGATACTCTGATATCATCAAATATGACAAGTGTTGAAGACCTATGGGGGAGCAAGAGCGTGTATATATTTTAACAACCTTTGTGGTTTTGCCCTTATTTCAGCCGTAGTTTATTTATTGTAAGATCATTGGAAAGCACACAAGAATAGGCTACCGTTTGAGACCAAAATCTTTGAAGTATTAAATTAAAAAACACGAGAAATAGTTGATGGTATCACACCACCATAGTTAGAGCATGGATATATATGAATAAAACACCAGCATCCTTTCCTATCATCTATTACCTGTAATCACTATTACGATCATTCCCAGCTTACATATTTGGTCAGTGGAGTGAGTCCTCGATGGAAATTCTGTGCATGGCATAACTATCTATCTATGTATCTATGCACCGAAGTTTAATCATAGAAATTACCATAGAGTAGTATATAAGCAAGATTGAGATGGAGAGTATTTCAAATATACAATTTGAAATCCTTGTATGCATTGTTCATTGTCCAACCACAAGCATATATAGCTGAAGGCCTAAAGCAATATAATATTATACTGATCTGTACATTCTTGATGTCATCATAATTATTGTTATATTTGGGTTGTGATATAGGGGAAAATCTACATATTCATATTCATTACAAATTCCAAAGTTGTGCAATGTTGACTCGCTTGTGCAGCCAGCTCTCTTTCCTCTAATTTTAAATCTGCTGCCATTTTCTCCATCATTTTTCATTTTCTTAACTATGATGATCATTTCTAGTTTAAATATGCCTGTATTGTATAAGGAGATGAACCATTCATTTTTTATGGCTGAATGCATGGTGAAGATGAATACATAGATGTGCCAGGCACAGCAATACCTAGTTTTGCATCCAACTCCTCATTGACTGCTTGCTTCACTTGCCAAAGTATGAGTTAACTGCCTTGAGTAAAATAGGGGTTAATGTTCGACATGGTGAAAAGAAAGACTGAGAAAACAACAGCTGATTTGAAACTAGAGGAAAGAAAATTGACTGCACAGGCAACTGAAAATGGGCTACATTGCACTATCTAGCATGCAGTTAAGGATGATAGATTTGTATTCCAACATAGCTACACAATTAATCAGCATGCTTTATCTGATATCAAAAAAATTGCTGTGGTGGTATATTGATATTTCCTTAAATTAATTTTTTTGGCTAAACTGGAATTGGTGAATCTAGAGAATATCTGAGTAGGATCTCACATGCCATAGCTACGAGCACAGCTCCAGATTCTGATATTTTCAATCTGTCATTAACTGTTTATTTACCAGCATGGTATTTACCAGCATGGACAAAGAAAATAGACTACAGAAAGAGAGAGAGAGAGAGAAATCCAGCGCAAAGATACCTTAGTTTTGGGGGAAATATTATTATATGAGTGAGTGAAAAAGGCGAGAGGGAAGCAGAACAAAAACAGATGAAATAGCACGATAAAAAGATAGCATATCTGTGACAATGAAAAATGAGACACCAGTGGAGAAAAAGAGGAGATTTCATAGAGTTTGAAGTAAAGAGAATGTAGGGAGAGTGAGACCATAGAGGAGAAAGGGAGGTGACATGAGCAAAGCAAAGAGAAATTAGGGAGAATGAGACACAAGAGAAGGAAAAGAAGAAGCTGCAGAGCATGCAAGCAAAGGAAAGAGAAAAGAAGGAGAACAAGATGTAAGAAGAGAAAGTGGACTGTAGAGCAAGCAAGTGAAGGAAAGGGAAAGTAGAGAGAATAGATCCTAGAAGACATTGTAAGGGAAAGATGCCTGGAAAGAATGCGTGAAGCTGCAGGAAATAAGAGAAAGAGAGAGAAAAAAGCATGCAGGCACTTGCTTCATCAGGTGTTCCCTATCTTACAAGGTCAAAAATGAAAATGTTCTTCCCACATCGGAAATGACCTAATGCAATGACATTCTTAGTACAGTGAGAGATCCATAAGAGATCCATAACAGGTGGACAACTGCTCATAAAGTAGGTAGAGCAAGCTCCAAATACCTGATGAGCCCAGTGAGGAAAAGGTGTCTCAGGAATTTGTCAATTTGGCCAAACTTACCTCTGACCATTCAATAACGAGGTACTGCACAGACAATGGAATGTTGCTGCTTCTTCCAGTTTGTATATCGTAGAACATCATAACTTCAGTTAGCATGATCAGCAGTGGTGGACACAGCGGTTGCCATATCATGCTAGCATCTATATATGCATTTCCTTGGTGCCTCTTGCTGTGGCTGAGTTGTGAACCTCAACAAGGAATCATCATCATAATATTATATGTATATATATATAAATATGTACCAAATAAACTATCAATGAACTCTCACTTGACATAATAACATTAAAATCACCTTCTCAATAATCATCTTCAAATTGTATTCACTCGACGTTTCGACTAGATGCCCTGATGAAGGCTAGAGCATCTAGTCGCAATGTCGAGTGAATACAATTTGATTATTGATAATGTGATTTTAATATACCAAATAACTTAAAATTTAATTTTAGTTTATTAAGAAGTCCCCATTTCTCAGATTCTGTTTCATGAATAATAATTTATGGATCACTCAAAAACATGTAATAAAGGAAGTATTTTCTGCATGCTGCAAATTCAGACATACATTCTTTGGTGTGTGTTCGTGGTTGTGCAGCTTTCTCCAAGAACATTTTCAGTGTGTGTAAAAAGATTTTATATACGTGAAGGCATAGAGTGTGTTTATATATAACTGTTCTGGGTTGCTCAGAGTCTCTTCAAGTATACGCTATTGGACTGTGCTGAAGTACCTCTGAAACTTCAGCTTCATGGCAGTAGTAAGAATCATTTCACCTATAGACTGCACTACAGCAAATAGCGATCAACAACTAGATAACGAGCAATGTTTATGCCAACTTCAAGCATAAAAAAAAACTGTAGTTAGACAGAGGACAATGAAAAGTAAATTGGGATGTGAAGGTCGCAAAACTATAAGAGGATAACATTGACACATATCATGGCAGCCTAGAGATACCACAGAAAAGGTGGGCTTACGAATTGGCTCCACATCTGGTGGGGAAGGACTACAGGCATACTCTACAACGAGAAAGGGGAGGGGGGGAGAAGGGAATCAAAGCATGAGTCTACAGCCCATTGAAGAAGGCAACTCTCTTTCATTATAAGCTGAGAGCTAAATCGAGCACTGATAGTCAGCCTATATATCTACCAAGTGGATGGTGGACCTCAAGATGAGAGATGGAGCTAAAGAATTGGATTGTAAAGGAGCAGTTCATTAACTCTTTTACTCTTTTAATTCTTATACACGGCTTATATGGAAATGGTCTTGGGTAGAATGGGTCTCTCAAATGAGAGGCACCTACAACATAGTCTTATTTGTGGTAATGCAGTATGGAATTGACCTAGTCGAGGTAGAGGCAGGCAGGGCAAATAAGGTAAAGGTGTAGCTAAATTGAACGATGACAGACACAACAACTCAAATGAACAGACCCCGAGACAAACACAGAACAGATATGAACACAGTCAGACAGAAAATGTTCTTGCAGAAGTCTGCACAGACTATAAAACACACATTGAAGTATGCAGGTTTGAACTTCATATCTATAGCTTCTAGAGGAAAGATAATGATTGGCATAAACACATCACACCAAGATGTATCTCCTCCCCACGTGACTCCTGGGTAGCGAAGCCTAATGTCCATTGCTATCCTCTGAAATGGTTCCTCTATCAACTGTGGTCATCTGCTGCAGTAATCTGATCAAGTCTCTTGTGGGTTAATAAAACCTCACAGGATTGTGCGCACTTCCCGTGGCCTGCAATGGGAAATAGAATATGAGGAGTATGAAAACAATTCGCAGCTCATGTCCTCAGCTGTTCCAGCACTGGTACAGCTGTCCAGCCCTCCTGAACAAACTTCATGTGAGATTGGACAGTGACCATCTCTTGACCTCCAGATAGCTTCTAGTGTGGAGACTGAGTCCTACAACTGCCACACCTCACCTTGTGGCATATCTAGCATGTCCAGTTGTAGTTGCACACCTCTCCTTCTCCTGGCAATGCCCTGCTCCTCCCAATAACTCCTGTTTTCTGCATTCTTCTCACTCCATGTCAGGGGATTCTTCACTCATTCGGTAAGCGAGACATGAATATAACGTGGGTTCCAGTTGGATTCCTCTGTTGGACTTGATCCTTGACTGTGTTTGGTTCTACTGTGACCTCTACTGTTGTTGGTCATGCTCCATCTTTTCCATTTGCTGTTGCACGAACATAACATCCAATTCTAGACAGTGGCATATATACAATATGGAAGTCGGCTGAAAATCACCCTACAAGTTTGAATACTCTGATGTTGAACTTCCTGCAGATATTCCTAATATTAATCCCTGACATGAGGAATAACTAACATAGAATCCCTCTCAGATATCTTCCTTTTTGTGCCCAGATTTAAACTGTAAAGGAAGAGCTGATGAAAACCTATGGATAATAGCCACTCCTGATAAAACCTTATTTAAATCACCTTCTTCATTACGTAGATCCTCCCTCTGTCACTACTCTACAGGCTCCTCGCCACTCTTTTACGGCATGGATGGGGTGGTTTGATGACTGTAAACCACTACAGCCAATCAGCAATCACCCTTTTAGTAATCCAGAAAGGGCAAGATTAGTCCACTTTCACCTCCATGGTAAATTTTAAGGTGGCCTCAAGTTGTTAAGATAGTCGAACAAATCTTGTTCCCTCCCCTTCTTCACCATGCCGCATATGTCATCCGCATACCGTCCAAAGTAAAGGCATCAGCCTGGTAATTATAAGCCAATTCCTCGAAAAATTCCACGTAAATGTTGGCTACCACTATATACATACACTGGAGAGCCCATTGCTTTGCCCTATTTCTTTTCATGGAATGCCTGTCCGTTTACAGCTGAAGGAGGAGAATTTAAGGGACAACTCCAGAAGTTCAGAAATTCTGTCAGGAACAGGTGGTGCAAGCTCTCGTCCTTCACTAACATTTGACCTATGCTTCCTCATCTATGGGAACATTGGTGAAGAGATTCTTCAATTGTTTGCTTTTTGTTGTTTCTCGGTTCAACATTATGGCGAACCAATCCAATCAGCAGAGATACTTTATCGAACTTAACTGTTATAGTACATTACACAAGTCAGCATATAACCATACCCAGTTCTTTTGTCATTAGAGTCGTCTAGGGATCAACTACAACCAAAGAGTTGTACAGGATGTGCAGAGAACTAATCAAACACAGATGTTCATCTTGTTTATTGCATATTGTGTTGTACAGTTGCTTGCTTTTTGTTATCTTTTGGTTTGAGGATTCTTTTGTGAAATGACTACTTAGTTTGGATTTTGTCTTGGAGCACTCGCTCTCATCACCCACTTCTGATTATAAAATAATACATGAGCTATATAGTTTCATTGGCAACCACCACTACCCATGTGTTTATTTGTAATCACGTAACCATTGAGTCGTGGACATGTCTTGATATCTTCTTGTACTACGAATGGACCTATATATGCAAGTTATCCATGGGGGAGGAGGAAAAGAGAAATATATGTAGAGATATCATGCTGACGGCATTCAAGATTTTTTCCTATAATTTTTGGGGTCTGCCAGTTTACTACCTTAGCACAATTCAAAGTAAGCCGCGAGTGTTTTTGGAGCTTATAGCATGAAACTGCCATTTATAGCTAAGAAGCTTCCAATGTGAGGTTCAGATGAGATACGAACTTTGGTTGGTGTCTTTTTGCTGTCTGCTATTCTGAAATAGGGAGTCAAAGAATTCAAGATAATTTTTTTTTTAGTTTGCCAATACAATACCTTATGAATACACTGAAAGTGATTTTGGACCAAAAATGGCTGGAATTACATTTTGGCTGCTAAGAGTACTGACAATGTGAGCTTTGTCATATATTATAATGATTTTAGCTGTCACAATAACAAAACCAGACATGGCACTCCCTGATAGCTATGTGGAAGTATGTTTTTGAATAATGGCAAAATTCTACTTCTTTCAGGCATCTTACAGTATTCCAATGGCAAACTCAATAATCAACTTGATTGATTTATTGAGGTCAATTTATTTCTGTTGTGTCATGTTAAAAGATACATTTATGGCATGTTACAGCCATTATAATTGCTGAAGTCATAGCTATATCATCTCGATCCAGCAGTTATCGAGTTTTGGTTTAGCCTCCAAAAGCTAGTTTTTGGCTGCACAGAAGGACAGTATTATGACACCATGAATGTAGCTGCTATATACTGAGCACAAGAAAGTTGAGTAAGCTAATCCCTTCTTTTTTGTTCTTTTTTGTTATATTTAAAATAAGTCTGTCCTATTACTATAACATTATAAAGTGATCACTTTGAAGGACTGATGCCAAGTTATATTCCTGCAAGTGCTTTAATTAATCAGATTCATAAATAATAATCCCACAATACAATATAGTTCACCTAATGACGGGTCATCACAGAGCATGCTGGTGCTGAGATAGAAACTTATGGTGACCAACCAGCGGCTGCAAGTTACCAATACTGTACACATTGCTGCAAGTCTATGGAGAGCCAAGCATGAAACACTGTGATCAGCGATATAGAGATAATTTACATGGTCAAACAGTAACACCAACTTTCAAGATTCAGCCAAGTAAATGGAAAATGGGGCCTATCTTACTGTTAATTGTTGCTCGATTATTAGGACGGGAAAAAAGGATCGAAGTGGAAAGCTTAGACAGATTCAAGAAATCTGAAGGAAATAGTGATTCACTCCTCGAGATATTATGTTCACTTCTGGTATATATATCAAAGCCATTTTCCCCCAAAATTAGAAATGTTCCTGATGAAGACAAGACAAGTATATAAAAACAAGACAAAAAATTGTGCAGGCATACACAGAAATGAATATAAAAAACACGATATTCGTTCAGAAATTACTAGCTATTGCACAAAACCTCGTTGATGATCTCCCCAACAGCTCTGTTCAAAATGGACTCCAGTCCAAAATGAAGCTTTGCCAGCTTGCATTTGACAAGATTCACAAGCTTCGGGGGTTGTGGCTGATAACTTCCTAATCTGATGATTTTCACTAGCTCCATGGCTTGAGGTTTCAATGACACAGGGACATAGGAAGGCATGCATACAACATAATCTTCCAGCTGTTCCCGAAGGAGAACCTCCCTGTGATTAGGACGACCGAGCATATTCTGCAATGCCAATAGAATAGTTCTCAAACTGAGCATGTGCAACTGGGCCATGATTGAACTTTGTGAGGCAGTTCCACAAAATAGCATTGCTGGTTCTTTGAGGTAGATGAGCTTGACATAGGGTACAAATGTGGACCACACATACCTATCTTCGACTTCCTCCTTCATCACTTCCTGGTATGTGGCAATCTTGAGGAAGTCGGTCATGAACTGGTAAATTTGTTGTTGAAATTCCTCCGGGATGCAATCGGGGGAGACAAGAATGAGTTGTGAGAGATAAACTTGTGTGAAATACCTGCAAGATCAATAATTATAATAAGAATTAATTGTTTCTGAGTGGCTAGAATGACATGCCAAGACAATCCACCCAACATATCTATCGAACTGGTGCATTTTTATATCTATATAGTTATTTCTAATATAATTTATCTGATTGCAGCACCCCTTATTCAGATATGGTTAACAGATATGATTAAAAAACAATATAAAACACTGAACCAAGTGTTAACAATGGATTTTTACCTGTAGAATACTCACCAATATATAATAATAATAATTATTATTATTATTATTACAAAAACATACTTCAGGTTTGACAGGATGAGCAAGCAAAAAGAAAAACAACAAGGGAAAAATGGCTGACAATTGCAACTGCTGTGATTGAAGGGAGGACGATTGTATTTTTTTTATTTTTTTTTACTTGTTGTTTCAACTTTAGAGCTCCGTAGATTCTGCAAACTTCATGGTGTGGACCTGATATATAGCTCAAAAGATAGGTCTCTCTGTGTGCTCTCTTTTGATACTAAAATATGTTTCATAGGTACTCGTGGGACATGACATCACTGACTTTGATGTCATCCCCCAAAAAAATTAAAAATTGACCATTAAGTACAAATAATTTGATATTAAATCAGAGGTTAACAATAGTCCCTAGCAACCATATACCACAAGATAGCTCAACTGTTGGACATTATTGTGGTCAATTCATGTTGCTAGGTAACCAAACCACACATGTATGAATATCATTATAATGTTTAATTAATTATTTAAAAAAATATTTTAATTAAAATTGTATATTATTGTATTGTAGATTATAAATATCCTTCTATTTTCAGCCAACTATTTTCAGCCAACTTTAGGAACAACTGAGATATGCTGTGGTATGACAGACGTTTGCCTGACTAACGGAGAGGACATAATTTCTACTGTACAGAATTCCCACCAATATTATTGATACAATTCCCATAACCAATAATATTGATACAATGTACACAGAATCAAAGAGCAATTATACAATACAATACTCTGTAATGACATACTCATAGTCTGATATACAAGTGTCCTCGTGCAGTAAGACTAGCACTGGATGAAGGTAAGGGGGAGAGTTGGACACTCCTACTTCTGAGAACAGTACGTCCTCGTGTAGGTCTACAAGACGAGCGTCCTCGTGCAGTATGGATGAAGAGAGTGGGGTAGATGTGTTTGCATCACTATCTTTATCAGAACTCATCTGAACGTGGGGAAGCTGTGCCATGGTATTATCTCCATCGTGGTCCATCACTTGCTCCATCAAACCTGAACATGATATTGTTGTTATTCGTCAACTTATTAGACAAGTCAAGGAATCAAGTACAGCTAGAACTATAAAGGAAAGTAGGCTATTACACAGGTGTAGCTAACACCATGATTTAGCCAGCTCCTCAGACTATCAGGCTTTATATATAGCTAGCAAAGTTCATTGACTTACCAGGAGGACTGCCAGGATCAATGCCTTCGCCTCCAACAGCCATAGCTTTGTCCCATGGTTTCGATTGGAAAAGTCTCTGCTGAGTAGTTCTACTTGGTCACGATCCAAACTGGGCTGTCCACGGTAGGCATAGATAGCTTCACTCTCCCCTTCCTCAGATTCATCGTCAGATAACCCGAAGTCGTCGAAGTTGTCATCCAGGACCGCTGTGAGCACCTCATCAAAAGATTAAATTCTATGGCAGAATTGACCCCTTGAACTTTACGGCGGGATTTCCCTAGTTACCATGGCGCTATTGCCGTATAATTTTGAATGTAGCTGCAGTTAGAATAGCGCTATTTTATGATATTTTTGTTTTGCAAAACAACCCAATAATTGATTTTTTATGATTTTTCAAAAGCCATATGGCGCTTACACCGGGAAAAGAGTTAAGGAGGTGTTTATACTGAGAAAAACTTCGTTCACAGTCAACTGATGCCACAGGCATCCAAATAGCATCTGAGGCAACTGCCACAAGTAGAGGGAAACGATCACTCACGCTCTCCCAAAATGCTTGAAGATTCAATGGAGATGGAAGAGCACTTGGTGGTAATTGCGTATAGATTAGCCATTCTTCATGTAGCTCTGCTGATGGACTCTTAAGTCCTGGGATGACATCAAAGTCAGTGATGTCATGTCCCACGATAGCCAATTGTCGTGGATCAAAAATACGAACTGCCTTGTAATATAGGCATAGGCTGGATGATTGTCCACATGACCACAAAGTTTTTTAGAGGACAAATTAAAGACTTTTTGGAAGGACTTGATCTGTTTCTTTCTCTCTAGCATAGGTAGCTTCGATAACAGACGATCAGTTTCAGTTCCAAAGGTTGTCTTCTCGCAACCAGCTCTCAGATGCATCTTAAGATCCTCCAGATAATTGAAGACCTTACATGCCGGTGGAGTTTCCTTCTCTTCAAGAGCAGTGAGTACAGTCATCAGCCGCTGGCAGTTCTCCTTAATGAAGTACAGCTGAAGAATGATTTCAGGATAGATCGTTTTATGGCTAACCAGCTCAATAATACGCTCTACAACCATTCCCACTCCTTTCTCTGCCTTGTAAAATCCCTCATAGAGATGGACTCTGGTAGCATGATACATGGCGGTCTCAAACCATGAGTTCCAACGAGAGGAAACTGGTACTGGCGGGAGCTTTACCTCTGAGCTGGCAATAAAGTCACTCAAGTACTTCAAGAAGCGACTCTTTCGACCTGGTTTCTTGAATAGAGATGACTTGATCATTGCTATCATATCAGAGGTGTGTGTGAAGTCGCTATAGTGGTGAAAAACCTCTGCGTCCAGATTAAAGATATGTGCAGGCACAAAATGTGGACTGATTTAGAAAACACAACTGACAATACATCACGGTATGCTTTCTTGCAGTAGGCTGCACTGTCTGAAACTACTGCGACGACCTGATCAAATGCAATGCCTACATCAGTGAAAGACTGGATGATGGCTCGACTAAATGTTGAGTGATTGCAAGCATCCATCTTGACTACGCTAATGAGGTAAGGACGGCCTCTGATTATTGCGATTACATTAAGAATGCTGTGGTCACGAACATCAGTGGTCTCATCTGCTATGATACTTAATGGTTGGCCTCTTAGAATATCTTTGAGGGCAGTGAAGTGTTATTCATAAAGGTTAGGAACATAGACAGATCGGAGTTGATCGATTTGAGGCAAAGCACCAGCTTGTGTACAATATTTCCTCAGAAATGGTCTGATCTTCTCCGTCTTCTCCAGTGGAATATCGGCAAGGGTACATAACTTGACATAATCAACTCTTGCCTGGCATCTTTAGACTTCACTAGTGTGGAAGTGTGACTTGCCGGCTACTACTAGCTGTGCTGCTTCCACCACATGTACCTGCTTTGCTAAGTTTTTCCTCTTTTCGAGAGTAGTGCCTCCTGGACTTATAAGGTGATCTTTTATAGTGTCCACACGAACATAGTCAATACTGTGCTCACAATACTTGCAAAACAGTATTCCTCCATCTTCATATGTGTCATCTGTGAACTGCCTGGCTCGCTCTTTAGCTGTCAGTCTATGTACTGGACTGCTCTTTCTTAACACTAGCTCTTACATGGTCTGCCATGGTAAGCCAAATAAGCCAAATAAGCCAAATAAGCCAAACCACGTGGTGACTTGCATAAACAGGTGGCACATTTTATTTTTAATTTTTTTTTTTAAACCCACTCCCCCAGTCAACCTTGTAAGTTTTACTTTGTGGCTAATTTAAGCCAGGCAGCTGGGACCTTAGGCAGCTGGGACCTTTACTGAAAGGTTATAACATCAATGAATTCCTTGGTTAAACTACTATTCTCGGATTCCATGGATTCTGTGTATTTTCCATGGTATGGATTTCCAGGGGGTCTAATTAATTATGACTTGAACTCACTGCCTGACTATATATCAAGGGTGCTTGCAAATTATCGAAGTCTGGCTTCATTCCGTTTGGTCTCTGTTATCTTTGCTTATCCAACGGAGTCCAGCTTGAGTGGCTCTTTTGGATATCTTGAACTAACTTTCTCGATAGACAAAACTACTCTTCTTTTTCTTTTCTTTTTCTAACCATAGTGCACGTTAGCTAACGAATACAACCTGACTGTGGTATTGTGATAGCTAAGTGGTGTTAGCCACTTGTAAGGGTTTTTCGTAAATGCCAGCTTAGTTTTTTATATCACCACTCATCCTATATATAGTACTTGAACATAACTATGCTTAATTATGCTTAAGTGTACCTGGTGAAAGGTTTGACGACATCTGACCAGGTTTTATAGTCATGCTATGGTCCGGATTTATATACCAAAATATAGCCAGCTCTTTAAATGACAGAAAACGGCTTTTGGTGTGAACAGCACACAAATAAGCTCTATTTTGCTCCAATTGGAATGTTTTTGAGGGTTTTGAGGAAAAACTGTCTGAAATCGCTCATTCTTGTCAAAATGGGCACATTAGCTTCCTTTTCAACATTATGGAACTGTTTCTACTGCAATATGCTTTAATGTGTTTTGCAATAGATGTTTTTCTTTTTGAACTACAGGTTGGATGTGAAGTGAAATCGCCTCGCAAACTCCATCACGAATGCTACTTTCAGCATCAAGTCTCGAGTGTCTATAACAGCTGTGATTGATAGAGCAATACAAGCACTGGAATATGATGGCATATATTATGATTTTATACAACATATTTTATGTTCGTGTGAAGGCAGTACTCAATTATGAAATACAAACACTAAGAAAACCTTTGTGGTTATGACTTTGGAGCTCCATAGATTCTGCACACTTCACTTTTTGAACTAGATATGTAGCTCAAAAGATAGATCTCTCTGTGTGCTTTCTTTTAATACTACATAATGTTGCACAGGTAAGCTGCAGCCAAAGTGGGCTACCTTTAAAGTATGAGTGCCTGAACTGGCTGCAGTTGTGGTTCCTGATTGAGTGCTAGCTAGTATCTGTGGCTAGAGGAAGTCCTACTCTACAAAATGAGTGTTTTATTATTAACTAAATTAGGCAAGCATGCGCACTGAAAATCAATTTTCTTGCGACAGGAATTTTCAGCACCCACGCTTGCCCAGTTTGTCACATTTTATATAGCACCTATTGAATTTTGTAGAGTAGGGCTTCCTCTAGCAACAAATACTGGCTAGTACTTTTCAATGGGGAACCACAGCTACAGACAGTTCAGCCGCTTCAAGGTACCCTGACTTGGGCTGCGTGTCACTTCGGCATAGCTATACTCATGCAACACTTCTTGGTATGAAAAGAGAGCATACAGAGAGATCTATCTTTGGAGTACCCAACAAGTCCGTGTGCTGAATCTAAGGAGCTCCACAGACATAACCACAAAATTTTGTATTTTATAATTTGGTCTGCCATTTATATGAACATAAGTCAACTTATACAAATATACTGTATAAAATCATGCCATCGTATTCCAGTGCTTGTATTGCTTTGTATTGCTCTATCAATCACAGATGTTATAGCCACTCAAGACTTGATACTGGAAAGTAACATTCGAGTTTGAGGGTGATTCCACTTCACATTCCAACCTGTGTTTCCAACCTGCGTTTCCGAACGAAAAACGTGCGGTAATCCCCCCCCCCCCCCCCCCCCCCCCAATACCACCAGAAAGCATAAGTTCATTAGCTACATTTTGGTATAAAAATCAGGACCATAGCATGAATGTGTGCAGGGTTGTTGTCATATATAACAAAATCACATGTTTTCAAACCCTTCCCCACTCCAAAAGGAAGAGTTTCCTTGTGTAGAGTAAAGAAAGGCCTTTCACGTGATATAAAAAGTTTTAAGATAATTGACAGAGTTATCAAACTTTTTAACGTCATAAGAAAGCTCTAAACCCTTGACTACAGCAACTTCCAAGGATGTTCCACATGACAGAAGAGGGTAACCTCTTCAAAGTGTCTGGTCAGCACATTAGAAAATTGTCAGCACCACTCACTTCAGTTGTATAGAGTTAGCAGGGTGAATGTACTTGATGTACCTACAAAAAAAATTTGAACCCTCCTGCCTTGCAGAGAGCTTTGTGTCAAGTTAATTTGAGTGAACTTAACTATTTTCCTTGTTCACCTTGTTCACCCAATAATGTACCTATCCCCTCATATTTATATATTAATTTAAAAGCCCCCCCCCCCCCCCCCCCTAAAAAAACCCTCTATGGCTTAGTAACAAAATGATATCCCTAGAGTAGAGGTAAAAATTATTTTACAGGTCTTAAAAAAAACTCAATCTTTTTCTTTGACCTTTAGTACTTGGCTAGCTGCAACAAGTGGTTTAGTACATCATGCAAACAATAACAACCGTCTGTGATACTTTTGGGGGGTTGTCAGAAGAAAGGGGGGTTATGAAATTTATGGGAGAAGGGACAGATGGGCAGAAATTTACCAAAGTCATTTCTAAGGGGGTAGCGGGGGTAGCAAGTGGACTCATGAGGGAGTACGGGAGGTCTGGGGGGAAAACCCATCCAATAAGAGATTAAGCCTATATTACTATAGTACAGTATATACATACCTTAGCAGTAATGAATCTGCACTAGGTCCTTTATCAGTGGCATCCAACAACCTCCTAATTAGCAGGGACTTGGCAAGATAGGGATGAGTCTCAGGAGAGTAGGCCAAACACAGGAACATGGTGGCCACAAACTGAACAGAGACGGGACGGACATAGGGAGCTATGGAGATGCATGAGAGTTGCTCCAAACAGTCCTTGTGGGACGCAATCTGCAGGTGACACTCCGGCAGTTCACTCATGCTGCAGTTGAAGGCAGATAGATACACGTCAGGCAGGCAAGCAGTATTCTATTTATGCATGCATGACTTAAGAAAAAAATTCCAGAATATCTTGTTGGGTGTTTGTTAATTTGTTTCCGCATGGCCACACGACAAAATTTAAAATGATATTCAGAGTTGACAAAATAGGGGACTTGAGACGACGAAAACAGTTCCAAAATATTATTTTCAGGCACAGACAAGCTAGAGCGCTCGATTGCTCACGAGTTGGCTGACACAGGAACCAAGCACATGTGGCAGCTATGCAGTGAAAGGCAAAGAATCTGACCCTCAAAGGTTAAGCATCTGTATATGTGTACGGGTATAGCTAGCTAGCTGTAGCTTTGGCTCATGAACTGAGGTCAACCAGACATGGCAGCAGTGCAAACCAAATGTTAAGAACCTGACCTTCAAAACCGTGAAATGTATTTATAAGTTATATGTGCTCTGATAATCCACTGGAACAGCGGGAGCCATTGTAGGACACGGATAGGCTATGACCAAGACAACGAAATAGGGCAACAGCTAAAGAATTTGCTAGTTATGATAGAAATGTGATCGTGAGAACAAGATCATGTGGATGAGAAGCATGTGACAGTATGGACGCGAGCCGACAACTCACAAGTGGAGTTTGAACGAAGCAAATTCAGAAACGCTTGGAAGTGTATGTGTACCGTGAGATGACTTGATTGTGCGTGACGTGCATGCTGGTATGTAAAAGTATGTCATGTTTCCATACAACATTCATCTTATATATGGAGTTACAAATTGTTCTTTGTAATGTGAGATGCAGCTTCTTTCTGTATACATATGTGTGCTGTGATTCTGTGGATGAACACCCACTCTTTAGATTGGCATGTGTACTTACAGAATATGTGTTAAGATTAACTACTGCTCATTTTATTGAATGGCCTATACATATTGTGGCAGTTTTGGGCTAGGGCTAGGGCTAGGGCTTGGACACGAGGTGCTGTGAAAGTAAGAAATTAAAAATTAAAAACTTAGCCCTAGCCAAGGGCTGACCCTGGCGTCTTGTTAACTATCCTAGTCTCACAAACGGTCCAAAACTGCCATGCCAAGGCTCGAAAGTAAAGATCTGTAAGCCATCATTAGAATGAGCAGAAAATAATCCAGTCCCTGGACTATTTGAAGCGGGCTAAATGAGGAGATGGGAGATGGGATAAATGAAGGGTTAAGGCTGGGACTCTGGTTAAATGAAGAGTTAAGCTTGGACTCTGGTTAAATGAAGGGTTAAGCTTGGACCCAGGCTAAATAAGAAGTAAGTGGGCTAACTAAGGGGTTAAGGCTGGGACATGGGCTAAATGAGGAGTTAAGGGGGTCCGATTGTATTTTTTACTTTTTAATTTTTTTAACTTGTGGTTACAACTTTAGAGCTCCCTCAATTTTGCACTTTGCACCCACGTGCTTGACCAGGTAATAAATTTTTAACGCCTAATGAAAAGGTGATTGTATGCACTAGGGCTTCCTCTAGCCACTCGTACCATTTTCAAATGTTTTGCACTTAGCAATCTGGAGTTATTTTGGACGGCGATTGTGGGGTGTAGGTTTTTGAGGTCCCTCCACTTTAGTAACTTGCTATAGTTATACCTATGAAACATATTTTAGTATCAAAAGAGAGCACACAGAGAGACCTATCCTTTGAGCTATATATCACGTCCATACCATGAAATCTACGGAGCTCTAGAGTTGTAAACACAAGTTTAAAAAATAAAAAAATAAAAAATACCATCAGACCCCCGGATGGGGGCATGGGCTAAATAAAGGGTTAAGGCTGGAACATGGGCTAAATGAAGGGTTAAGGCTGGGCTCGGGCTAAATGGCTGGGCCTCAGGCTAAAATGAAAGGTTAAGGCTGGGACACGAACTAAATGAAGGGTTAAGGATGGAGGGTTAAGGCTAGAATTCAGGCTAAATGAAGGGTTAAGGCTGGGACGGGCTAAATGAAGGGTTAAGGCTGGACATCAGCTAAATGAAGGGTTAAGGCTGAGACTCGGGCTAAATTAAGGGTTAAGGCCAGGACTAGGGTTAAATGAATGGTTTAGGCTAGGACTCTGACTAAATGAAGGGTTAAGGCTGAGACTCGGGTTAAATGAAGGGGACTCCGGCTAAATGAAGGGTTAAGGCTGGGACATGGGCTAAATGAAGGGATAAGGCTGGAATTCGGGTTAAATGAAGGGGACTTGGGCTAAATGAAGGGTCACGGCCGGGACTCGGGCTAAAAGTTTATACCAAAATAAAGGTGCACTTCCAGCTGTGAACAAGCTGAATTCATATCAATGCACCGGTTGCAGCCACACGGCCATTTTAAATGACGGCACACAAAGCAAAGTAAGAAAATTTAAAGTTACTGTTTTTCTCCTCTTGTGGATGAGCTACCTACGGACCAGAAGGAAACCTGTGCTGCAGAACAAGAAAGAGGACAGATCTTAAAAGGGAATGGCAGTAGTAGGATGCTCAATGTGTCCTACAAGGGAGGGGGAAAAAGAAGATGGAAAAAAGGGTGGGAAACTGGAGGAATACTTGAGGCATAACAAAAGCTACAGGAAAAAATCCTGAGATAACTATAACAGTAACTAGAATAAGTTTGTCTAAATCTAGCTATAAACAAGTTCTAGCAAGTAATACCTGATTAGCGCTCTAGTCCTTACAAGCTCCGACCTGCAGTGGTAGTGAGGGAGAAGTTCTGTTCGATGCACAATCACGTAATTATTGCATCTTAATTGGTCTTAATCACTTTGAATCGATTTAAATCACCCCTCCAGGTACATAAGATTTGATGGCATTGAAACGGAATTTCCTAATTCGATTTAGTGTGAACATGATCAATGCGCATTTAATGCGTATCAAATATGCATTGAGGTTGCAGCGTGGATAGGCTTAGGGCTTGTGGTCTTGTCACTTTCAAGATTCATGCCCTAGCCCTATATACAAATAGCTAAAAACTGCCACAACAGGACATGAAGTATTATGAAAGTAGCGTGACCTACAGGCCATTCTATAATATGAGCAGCAAAGTTATTCTGGCAAGCACTCTATATAATATACTAATCTTTAGAACAGCAATACTGTATAGACTGTCGGGGAAATTACCCTCTCCTGGCTAAAGGTCTTCCTACCTCACCTAATAATAATAATAACCAGTATCCGACCCCCAAGCTACTAGGGTAACTCCTCGTGACGCCTAGATATCGAGAGCCCTAGCTTCCCACCAGACGCTCCTATCTAGACCTATGTGAGTCCGACGATCTTCCACTCCTGAAGATCCTGACCCTCACCCTGTAGCACTCACCAAATATATATACGTAGTCAAATATATATATTAGATACTACAGACCTTGAATAGAACCTCTTACATACATTGCTCAGTTCACCTTAATTAACTACATTTTAGTCTCTCCTCTAACCGACTCCCTCTTAGGGCGTTGGCCCAGTCCTTATATACTAACAATACACCATGTGATAATCGAACCAATCACCTAGCCATAGACTAATTCTATCCTTATACTAGACATTGTGAATAACTAATTATAGTGGTCATTGTCTTCTCCCATTCAGGACTGTGGTCTTGTGGCTTCCTGTGTATGGTTGCAGTTGTGGCTGGCTGACTGTGCATGTGTTGGATTATCAGGGAGTGGTGATGTCTATGTCAGGGAATGGTGGTGTTTTCCCTGACATCAACCAACAGATTACCTAGTGCATTCTATAGAACACGTCATCTATAGAAAATTCAGGATATACATATATGTATATAATATATAGTTATCAGTTCACCAAATGTCATAGAGCAAAGTGCACTTCATAAACTGTGCATGTAATATGTTCATCTCCACTTCTAAACTTGGGAACACTCCAAAAATTAGAGGATAACCTTTGCAGTTTTTTTTTGTGTAAGGTGGACTGAATGAATATTTTGAAGGGGGAAGGATCTAAGTGCCTTCAGGGTGCCCTCTAGGGGGGGGGGGGGGGGGGGGGGGGGGGGGGGGATTTGGGTCTTCTTAGATTGATTCTGATGCAATCTCAGAGAGAAATGGCAGGCAGCACTAGTCAGTGATTAAACACCCACTGACCTGAAAAGGATGAGTCACCCTTTCAAGAGGGGGTGTAATGACTATCTATAGTTGTCATTGACAAGTTCTTTCAGCAAAAAGAACAGCTCACTCCGCATGATTTAGCAAATATAAAATTGAAATTGTAGATGAGATCACCACGATCAACTCTCTGCATACAAAGCTGAAGGGTAGAGGGGAAAATAGTCTTTTTCATTGGCTATAGCTTTCATGGATATTCGTGGATATTTTGGTCAGAGCTCTACTAAACCAGGGCCAACCTCCTTCTTCAAGTTTTAGTAACTCTAAGGCTGAATCAGAGAACTCAGAGACTGATTGCTCGAGCACCAACTCCTAAAAAGCAATGTATCTCTCAATCTCCAGCTACTTCTGTAAAGTGCCGCTCTAAGTCTTGTCCACTTGTGAGTGTCAGGAAGTACAATAAGAAATAGGAAGCATTGTTCCCCTGGCATGTGTACAGTGATGGTCACCATGGTGATTTCTGTAAGATATGCAGGAAGAGGGGGAAATCACTCCACATAACTGGAGGAGCTTGGATAACAAAGCTATTCAAAAACTGTACTCTCTCGACATTTCCACTAGCCTTCACCAGGAATACACATGCTTAAAATTCCTGGAGTAGAGTAAGCAGCTCAGACACAAGCAAGCTGAAGCATTGTAGCAGTGGCAGTGCACAAACAGTGCATAAGGAGAATTCTTCCTTAGTTGCCTCTGAACTCAACTTTTCTTTCCGGAGTTAGTGGCTTCCCCATCAAACCTCATGCCCACAAGCTTGCACAGTGTATGATATCCATGAAGTGTCCCTTTTTAGTCCAATGACAGGAGATAGGCAGTTCTTCTACTGTACTAACGTCTGTACACTCATCAGCCACTGAACTAGAGAACTTTGCTCTGTGAATACACTCAAGAAAGGATTCCTCAACCCACTGGCCAATTGCTGTTATAAATTCTACAGAGCATCTAATCCAGATAAACTAACAATAATAATTATAACTCAACACTATATTCCACATATTTTACTATCTCCCATGAGGTTCAGGTCAGGTGAGCTTAATTACTCTACCTGACCCTTTACCTCATGACCACAACTCATTTACACTCATTACAAGCAATCACACAGTATGTAGCATTTCTTCCAGCACTCTCGATGTGGTTTCTAAGATCTTCTCCGCCACAACTTACGATTAAAGTCAATCCATCCATCAAAGTGGGTTGTTTGAGTGATATGTCGCCGAGCAAGGTAGTGGGTACACTGAAGGGGAGACAATGGCATTTTTGGGGGGAGAGTGACGCACATGTTTTTTTGTTTTTTTGTTACCACTTTATAACTCCATAGATTCCGTAAACTCCATGGTATGGACTTGATATATAGCTCAAAAGATAGGTTTCTCTTTGTGCTCTCTGTTGATACTAAAATATTTTTCATAAGTCAAGTTACGAGAGCTACAAGTGGAGGGAACCAGATTTGAAATTTGTACCAGTGGCTAGAGGAAGCCCTACTCTATGCAATGAGTGTTTTCATTAGGCGCTAAAATTGAAGTATGTGGTCAAGCGTGCGGGTGGAAAATGAATTTCGTTAATAATCCATAAAACTCATTTTCCACCCACGTGCTTGACCGCATACTTACGTTTTAGCGCCTAATGAAAACACTCATTGAATAGAGTAGTATATATATAGCCACTGGTACAAATTTTAGCACTTGGCAATCTGGAGATATTTATGTGGAGGTTTCAGGCATTCAGGTTTTGAGGTCCCTCTACTTTAGGTCTAGTAACTTGCCTATAGTTATTATACCCATGAAAAATATTTTAGTATCAAAAGAGAGCACACAGAGAGACCTATCTTTTGAGTTATATATCAAGTCCATAACATGAAGTTTGCAGAATCTACGGAGCTCTAAAGTGGTAACCATAAGTTAAATTAAAAATGCCATTGCCCCCCTGAGAAGGAGTGCTTTCCTATTTCTCAACTTTTCTTCTTCTCCTTGTCCTCTGCAGCTGTTGAATTACAGCTCCCTCCTCCTCTGATCTGGAACCTGCTGGTTCCACTTCACAACACTGAACATGAACATCACTATGGAAGTGTGCTCACACTTTTTCGATTGCCTTTTTCCAGATTATTGAGAAGGTTATTGTAATGTGTACACAGCACTGAATACACGAAGAAAATTTCCCCCCAAATGAAGTGTGTCACTGAAAGAAATTCACCAAGTACTCGATACGCCTTATATGAAGATAGTCAAGCCTTGAGACACCCGCTGGTGAGCACATGAACTGCATATCATAAAAGCAGTGAGGACCAGCTACAGTGCCACAGTGGTCACCCTTAACAACACACACTGCACGAGCCAGAAGCTCTGGGGCTAGCTATATCTATCTCCAAGCATTCAACTGTGGCGGCCATCTTTATGTTTGATTATGCTTTATTTCAAGTAACTAAGTTGAGCAAAAACCTTCAAGGTCAAAGGCTTGATTTGACTGTAATATCAAGCCTGGGCAAGTCTACTGCACACACACTGAACAATGCTGCACGTCCTGCAGCTAACTGGCTCTTGCAGTTGATTGATGAGCGTGAGGATCTAGAGGTAGTCACTAAAAGCAAAGTTACAAGGGAAAACACTAAATGATTCCAGGAACAGTAGCTAAACCTGACCTGACAAGCAACATCAAAAGTCGTTTCTGCTCTCAAGATGTAGTATCATCCTTGTAGCATCTTTGACACTAAGCTTACAACACTTGATTGTCCAAATTATGCATCATATGGAAAAGACTCTATCCACCATATGCTGGTTGGCCACTACATGGTTGCTAAATATGTTGAAGGTGAAGGGTTCACAAAATAGTGCTTTGGTTTCATCGGATGAAATCCATGCAGAATGGAAAACTTACCGTAACTGCATCACCAAGCAGCCAAAAGAAGACCCACAGAAGCAGCTAAATGAAATGCTAGTAGCAATGTTTCCTACTCTGAGCACTTTGTCAGATTTCTGCCTATCGATTCCTGTTGGGACTGCATCAGTTGAAAAAAGTTTCTCGGAAAAGAAGAATAGATTGAGAAATCGGCAGAGGGAATGTGGCCTCTCATCCCTAATGGTCGAACTCCCAGATCAATTATCTGATGCCAATTTAGAAGCTATAATGGTGTATGGAATAGAAAATCTACGTATAAAATTAAATTTTTAAGTGTAAAAGAAATTTAATATATACGTTACTGGGAAAAGAAGTTCTGTCAGCGGTTTCCTCTAGACAGGTTTCCTCTAGACATTGTCATCTTCTGGCTGCCTTGGACATTTTTATTCCCTTACGGGGGTAGATACCTTACGGGGGTAGATATTCAAAAGGTGGCATTTTTTTTAAGGGAGGCCAAATGCTCCCATGACCCCTGATAGAAACCCAGATAATGTACTTACTTGCAAAGGAGACCCAGAGCGGCTCCGATGGTATCAATGAGCATCATAATATGACGATCCTTGGGATCTCTGAGAGACTCTTGCACATTTCTCACATCAACACCCTCCACCATTTTCTTTCTCAGGAGTGAGCATAAGCAGAGCTTGAGACAGTCATTGTGTGAGAGAATGACTCTCCTCAGCTCAAATGTCTCGGACAAGTTCCATAGTATTCGGAGAATACTGTACTCGAGGTACTGTAATTTTTCAATACAATCATCCCATGAATGTTTCAGTAGTGCTGTATAGATGTCCATCATCATCTTCAACCCACCACAAGACACAAAGAAGAGCTTGTTTGCATACTTTCTGGCATCCTTCCAAGGGTAGAGGTATACAAAGGCCAGCTTCTCCACCAGTTCTTCATTGATCCCAGTTGTAAGCAGATGATCAAAGTTGGAGCTCAGTCTGTTGTTGGAAATGGTGGGGTCCTCCTCCAAGAGAAACTGTTTCACAAGTTTGAACCACAACGCAACCTCAAGGATCTCCCTACAGTCGCCTTCAGAGGAATAAGTAACTCTGAAAGTGTCCCCATCCCTTATGTGAGCCTTTTTCAAGGTGGTTCCGTCGCCCATGGGTTGATCTTCATAACTCAAGTTCTGGACGCAGACTGGGATGTTGAAGTCCCTCTCTATCACTGACTTCACTTTGTGTATGGTTATGGGAAGAGGTCCGTCTTCATGAAAAGCGATCGTTTTGTGGTGAATTTTGTTGTTCTCACTGCAGAATAACTCAACGTGGAAGGTAAGCTGATACCCTAATGTCTCTTTCGCAGTCCTGGGTTGCCTAACGTTCATGTCCGAGCTGTCGCAGAGGGTCAAAAGTCAACTTATTTACCTACACGCCGCAAAAACAACAACAAGCGATCCTTACCGCGCGTGAGAAAAGTAGTAGCCGTGTGCCACTGATTCTCATTCTCCGTCCAATAAACAATCAACCTTGGGTTCCTGCCTGGGGAAGCTAGTTAGAGTGTGTTAGCGGTGGGTGAAAGAAACCTAGCGCTTCATTCACTCCATCTCTGCTACCGGTGGCGTGGATAACAACTATTTACGAACGCCTAGCATCCATCCTTCCTTGCCAAATCATGGGACCAACCGTACAGCACAACAGTTGCCTGGGTCAGCCACACAATGCAGGCACTTCCCTAGAATCCCCCTTGCCCTCATTAAACATCCTGAACTTCATCACTGGTGACACAAGATCTTTTTTAAATTTATATATATATATATATATATGAGCTCGGACAGCATAGCTGGACAGTCTACTTCTGCAAACTAATGGAATATACTTCCTTCTTTACACTGACTCTACCTGTCCGGACTGTTTTAGGACAACTTGTTTTGTCCCTTTTTTTCACACTGGACAACCCAATCCCCATGCTCATACCATTTTTATGCCTTTGTCACATCTGCTCCAATTTACTCCCTCCCCACACACCCCACAAACACACACACAAATTCACAAATTTAACCCCACTCCCCTCTAATAATAATATACTAATAATAACAAAAACAAGAACAACAAGAACAACAACGTAATAGTAGTAGTAGTAGTAGTAGTAATAACAACAACAACATTAATAATTATGAATAGCAATAATAATATTAACAATAACAATAATAATTACAATGACCTCAATAATTAACTTGAATTTTATTCTCTTGCCATTTCAACTAGATGCTCTAGCCTTCATCTGGAATAATAATAATAATAATAATAATAATAATAACAGTATAACAATAACAGTATAACAACAATAATAATAATGATAGTAATGTAATAATAATAAACAACAACACACCAATAATAATAATAGTTATACTGTTCAGCGGTTACTTATTGTTATCTGGTTGTCTTTATATCTGTCCAGGTCAACTGATGGGACTGGATTTATGAAGACCGTCGAACCGTACTTAGACAGTTAAAGCACGAGTATAAAACTTCTCTTTCTTCTATCACGTGATGTAATAATGTGTCACAATCAATACGTAATGATGATGCAATGTCTATGCATAATAATCAAAGTGACTGATACAGTGTGTCTGATTAGTAATATAATACTTGAACATTACAATTTGAACATTACAATAATTTTACCGACTGTTCAATTCAATAGTTTGACAGATTCTTTCTGTGCTAGTGCACACATTGAGAGCCAGTTAGCATGGACAACTCTTTTTCTCTTTTGAATAGGCTAGCTGTGCTCTCACTGCTGCTTTCACTCAAAGTGGAAAGAAACTACTGGACGAGCAAGCTATATAATATTGTAGTTGTACATATGTGTAAAGAAATTTTCTCGCAAAATGAAAGATTTACACTGAGCATTTCTACAAGCATAGCTAGCATTGGTGTGAGAGTGACTTTCTATAGCATTTAGTTGACTGGAGTTCTGAAAAGTGGCCTGTTATTGTATTAATAATATTCTTAATCATATGCTAAGATAATTCATGCTGTGCAGGAAGGGAGTGGTCTTAAAAATGTGTGAGATAGGGTCTGTGGAAAAGGGGTTATGGTAATAAAAAATTTTTATTGGCATCAGCCTAGAATCATCTCTTAAATCTATACCAATATAAGTTATGAAAACCTGAAGACAAAGTCGAAGCATTATGTTCCAAAGGTAAGAATAGAAGTCTGTTTTAGAACACAGAGAAAGTCATTGTATATATAGTATGTCAACTGAGAGTTCATTCACTCCATTATAATGCTCACTTGACATTATAGCATGTCATTAAACAATAACTAAATATTATTAGGACATTGGCAGACAAGCGTGTGTGGTAGGTACCTAGACCCAGCTTCATGGAAAGCAGTCTTACCTCACAGACCACAATTCTCTTACATGCCTTGAGGTGGTAAATAGTGCTGGTAAAGCAAAGCCATATTGTGATTGTGTCTTTATTTGGCACAAGGTTACTTGACCAATAATGAAAAATGAGTATATAGCTAAAGAGTGATGCATAGCCTATATATGCTGATTGTAGGAGAGTTAAAAAAAAAAACTACACCTGAGAATGTTGTATCTCCTCATGTTTCCAAGAAAGACAGGCAGAGAAGAAACTCCATCACAAATATATATTAGCACATGCTTCTGTTCAATGCTGAGCTCATTAACTTCCTAAAGTTAGGGCAAGGGATTGTTGTAAGATTTCAGTTATGACATGTGCTTGGTGTGCTATAAATAGTTTAATAATGTAGTCCAAAGCATGAGCCAAGGTCATTCAGAGAGGACTAGATAAGAAAACACTCTATCCATTATATAGTCACCTGGCTGCACAGGATCATCACATCCATGGACTTGTGTCTTTATATGTGCTACTGTCTTTCGTGTAGGGGTAGATAGTGAGTTATGTGTTATAATTATACTTATAATTATACATGCTGATCGCTCTTGTCATAATCTTATACCATCATTACATCACCATAATGAGAATCATCATCACTCTCTAGCCTTGTCACCCATTGTCCTGCACCTATCCTAGCCATTAATCAAAAGAGGTACCATTAATCAAAAGAGCCATAAAGCCTTCATGGTCCTGTTTGAGTTGTTTTTTTCAACCTCTAACTGAAATTCAGCATCAATGACAAATAGAGTCCTGTAGCACCTGATAAAGCATAGTTAGCTAGCTAGCTGCAAACCTTTAGTCCGTCAAAAATCAAGTTTTCTTGGTCCTGTTTAAGATTTTGCAGCCACTGGTTGATAGAGAGTGACAACTTCTTATTATCTGCAGAGAGCCAGCTGCTAAACTATACTGCATAGTCATTTCATTGCCACTAGATGTTATGATTTGGGTTTGAGTTTTGTGGAGATGAATGCACTGAACACTTTTGCCAGCCATTCACCCAATAATGTAGCTATCTACTCATAATTATTGTAATTTTGAAGCCTATAAACAGATTACTATATAAGGTATATGAAAATCAAGAGAAAGGGGGGGAAGGGTTTTTCATATAATAATAAGGGGCAAAATGATGTGCCAAAACCTGTAAAACTGACTAACAAGCACACTAAGTTTCCTTTATGTCACAATTATTCCTGATGAACTCCCAGGAAATCTACTAACTTTCTACACAATTAATTTTATACTACTCATAGCTTGCAACTTATTTGAATATAAAATGTTGAAAACAGCACCTGAGAAGCATGAGAAAGCTCCTATAGCTACAAACTACAGCTGTGGCTATGGCTGCTGCATTGGTCTAGACTCTAGAGGTTTGGTACAAGATAAAGTCCACAAATTGAAATTTACTTGAATAGCTGCTAACTTTCTAAGGGCACAGAGCTTAGGCTAGCTAGGCAACTTACTAAGTCCTGCAAAATAGCTATTGTGGTTGGAGTGCTCGAGGTCTGTGAGAAAGCTCTAGTTACCACCTTCAACTGTAGCTATGGTTGCTGTATCAGTCTAGTCTTGATCCAAAGAAGGAAGTCAATAAATGGGTTAGCAAATTTTCTAAAAGCTCTCAGCTTAGCAGCACAATGAATAATACACGGCGGTGTCGCTGAGTAGTGCTGTGCTACAAACCACAGCTGTACCAATAGCAGCTGCACCAGTCTAGCAAGAAGGAAATCTATTGTTGAAAAACTACACATCTAGCTATAGGCTCTATGAGGAAATCATGTTTGTGCAGGTATGCAGCTCGGCAGAGGAGGGTTAACCCCATAACCCACCAACCCCCATAAACAATAACAACAACAAAATATTTGGCATTTCTGACCTCTAATATGACAACTGTACTTATCAGTCGTCACTGAAACTAATACCTGAAATGTGGCCTATGAAACATCCCTCATTCCTGCACAGTGGGTCACTGGAGCATGCCTGAAATGTCACACTTTCTGAAGCTGCTTCCATAACATTAGTAGTTTCCGGAAATGCTGACCTAAGAAGCTTGTCCTCCATGACATCTGCTATGTGTCACTGGAACCATGCCTGAATTTTGGCATTAACTGACCTCTGAATATGTCTTCCATGAGACCTGTAAGCTTGAAACCATGCTTGAATTGTGGCATTCACTGACCTCTGAATATGTCCTCCATGACACCTGTAAGTATACCATAGAAATCATGCCTGAAAATTTACTGTATACCAAAAGTATCAAACTTTGTATACATATGAAAATTTGAAGACAGGATATTTCAGGTACAGATTCAGATTCAGTTTAGAGTGAATCATAAGTTTTTCTGGTCCTTCTAATTACTTAGTATATTGGTCTAAGGATATTTGACCCTGTAGTGGTCCAGTGCTTGAAGTAAATCCATGGTAGCAGTACAGGTCGAGCACATATAGAATAGCAAGTGTGCACCTATGCGAGTTCTTTAGCGTGTTCTATTTACTCATTTTCTTAAATAACACATATTCCATTAGATACATGCATAACCTTCTTCTTGCATAATTTTTACAAGTAAAATGGGTGTGCATAGAACTAGCAACATCATGTAGCTCTGATATGTGCGCACTTGCTGAGTGGGCTCTTTCAATGTAGAGTCCCTAAGTATTCATTTATCCCAATTTATACAAGGCAGTAATACCTACTATTAGGTTGGAATCGGATGGCACAATCTTGAGTGGATCCATTATCCCCTCTGGTAATCCAAGAACATTATGTGAAGATTCCAATCTGCTGAAAACAGATTAAACCATCGCAACAACTTTGTATTCTATAACAATTTTACAAGAATATTTATTACACAAAATCTCTCACCATAATACAGATTTACCCTTTTAGAACACAACTTGAGAGATTAATAGCCACTTTAAGAGCACAACTTCTAACGTAATAATGACATATCAGGTAGTGGTAGAAAATAAACAATTAACCCCTCCATAATTTATTATCACTCGCCTTGCACTTTTGCTGTAATAAAAAAAGGGATTATTAACTTAACTCGCAAATGGACTGTGGACTGTGTGACACATAATCATTGGATGTAATCCTATATATGGGATTAGCTTGCTTAGATCACACGTTAACCGTAGAGAAATATATTTTTATTGCAATATTAACACTCCCCAAACAAAACCAACTGCGTCCATAATTATCTAGGAGGTCAAAAAAAATGTTTTGAGGCTTATATACCATAATCTGTTAACTGCACATTTTCCAAGTAATTGGCCTCCATACTGACTCTCTGAACTTCCTCAACCGACAGTGTAAGTAATTTCCACGTTATTTGCACGTGTCATGTGAAAATTGTATTCTTGATTTAATGGATATTATTTAATATAATATAATCTTTATAATGATATTCATAGTTTTGTTTAAACTTGTGGTTTACAACTAGACCACAATGTTTATCAATAACAGTGCTATCACATACCAATTGCAAGGAGCACATTTACATTCATAGGCTTTTAAACAAAGCTGAGTGTATATATATTTTTAAATCTTCCTGGAATTTATCAATGGAGAAAGGAACTAAGTAATCAACTTATCATTGCCACAGAGTACAGTGTTGCTGCTAACCAAAGCTAGTAGCTGGATTTTATTGAATATTAGTGACTAGTGCTTACTTGATTCTGTTGTTTATTGTTACATACCTGTAGTAGCTGCATAATTATAACTATGAAGAGTGTAAAATGCATTACTTCTATTTTGTGTGTATGTGTGTGTGCGTGTGTGTGTGCGTGTGATTTGTAATGTGCATATTTGTGTTTGTGAAGCATGTATCATCTCTGTATAGGTATATACTCCTTTACCTGTGTTTATGATCATGCAGATAAACTCTCTTCTTTCCCATGTAAAAAATTTAAGAGAATATTTCAGCTGATAACTACACAACAAAAACAATTACCTGTACTCATGTATACTCTGCTCAGTATATACCATTGAATAAGTGCACAGCCTAGAGCAGGGGTAAGAATTAAATTCGAGCTCTCAATTCAAAGGCAGTTGCACTGGCAGAAAGAGGCTGATGCAAAATTCTCCTTTATTATTGGAGCACATGGATCTGGCATTGAGGGGGTTAAGTTGCTTTTCAGCTATATATTATGATGGGGGGAAGAGATGTCACTAGGTTTGGTGTTGTTTAATTGGATACACACACCTGCATGTGCACAGCCATGACAGACACAATTACTCGACCCTGTTTCATGAATATTGTGAAATAACAACAATCAGAATTTTATTATAATGTATCAATGGAATTGTTCCAGCCTTATTTCGCAAAAAGTAAAAATGTTACTGAATAGTTCTGACATTGGGGCCAGCTGCTGTTAGTCATCATGTGCTGGGTGTGGCCAGGTGCTGTTGGTCATCATGTGACTTCAGGCAATGAACAAATTTGCATGCCAAACACGTTGTATTATAGTCAGGAAAGGTGCCGAAGATACCGGATATTCCTTCATCTTCGTTGATGTTGGGCAGCACTGTCTCATGCCAAGTTACATACGTCTGATCATAACGTCGTTCAAAATCAGTCCTGGGCATCATTTCTTTAAGGTAATCAAAATTCATTTTTGCCTGCTCCCTGAGCTTGAGAAGAAGAAGCACTTGCCTTGTCTCATGTACGTTGCTGCAGTCGATTCCACTTTCTGACTTCAACTGCAGACAAAAAGGCCATAATGTCAGGGGGCACTTAAATACACTGCTATTATTATATGCATTTTCCCTCATTAATTTCTCTCATCTCACTAACTCTCTAAATGAAGTAACTTACAAATTTGCATGTTTCGTTGTAGAGGCTTTCGAAGATGACTTGAAATACTCCCACTGTTTTACTATCCCCATCCATCTCCCTGAGACTTTCTCTCTTAGAGATGAGTGAGAGAAGATTGTTCACCACGGTTAGTCTTCTGTTACGCTGTGTTGAATCCTCAAATGCAAAGTTTTGCCTCAGTTTTGTTGGTAGAATATTTTCATTTAACTATTGAACAATAGAGGAGAGAAAAGTATGCAAAGGAAAGTAAAGGGCAGCTTGTGCTGTTGGGAGGTAGATTGAGATTGTGGAATATTATACTTACACTTGTTTGCCTGTCAAACAGCCTTCCTGTCAATCCCATGAGGTCTTTCACAGTCTCCAGGTTTGTTCTAGTGCATCCTTCAACGGCCATACTCTTGCTCAGTTGCATGAAGCTGAGAATAAATAGAAGCAGGAACATCAAATCTCTCTTCTCGATTGCCATGGTATTCTTCAGCTTCCTGATTTCGATGGTCTTCTTGTTATTAATTTGGTCTCTCTGTGTGTTTGACGTACTCCTTATTGAGGTAGAATTTTGTAGAGGTACTAATTGCTGCTGCTTTTACTTCTACTCTTCTGACACAAATTTCTTCTTTATATATGTGCTCATTAGAAGTCACGTCGATTCCTGGGAAGAGCTTTCACCTTTTCACAGGAAGTAAGCTTCCAGCAGAAATCCTACCCAAAATTCTCTGTCACATAGCAACCATAAAAATTAACCACTTGTATCGTTGCTGTTGATGTCTTTTTAGGGCTTCCCGATAATTAATTCAGCATGCATATGAAACTATTTTGTATATATATAAATATATAATATGTGTGTGTGAGCATGTATATTTATTGTGTTTATGAAGCTCTAGTAATTAGAGACACAATAAGAGCTGGTCACGTTGCATGTGAAATCTTGTAGACATATACATTTTCTCATCATGAAACTGACTTTTATGCATGCAAGGAAAACATGAAGACAATTTCTGTGCAACTGTGGGAATTGTTTGCTTCCCAATATGCTCTATAACCTTAGCACTTTTCCTTTCTCAAACACAACTCACTCTCTATATACTTGGTTGAGAGTGGGTATTATTTAATTGCCAAAAAGATGGGCCATTAGCTAGACTAAGATGGTAGCTATGCTATCATGCTTTCAAAAATGAGTAAGATAAAGAACCATTGTTATTTATCAGCCAAAATAAATGGGCTAACTAGCAACAATTATTACACAAAAATAGCCTTTCTGGGTCAAGAAGGTTCCAATTACATATGTGGGTAGGCCAATCTGGATACTAAATGATGGGTCATATTGAGGTGATGTATGAGGTGATGTACCCACTTAAATTTACCCTGAAATGCAACATTGCACTTCGGTATCGACCCGGAGTTTGGCCTTTATGACTGTTTTGAACCTTTGGTAGTGTGTCTAGGGCATGGCCTACCAAATTATGTCCAAAACCTTTCTGGTATGAAGGGTTTTCAATTTTGTGGGTCCTGAACGGCCAAGCCTATAAACCACACATACACACACACACACACACAAACAAACAAATACACACACACAAACACTCGTTAAATTTTTTTATTGTGTTAGAATTGTGGGGTGTCTGTGTGAACAGAATATTTCATATGAGTCATGACTGGTCAATGGAAAAAATGCCCACACAGAACCCAGATATCCAGACGCTTGTTGTTAGGTGCATGACCTTTGCTAGGGTTTTGCAGAGTTGTGCCATTAGAACATCTGCTAAACAAGTAGCTTTTACAACTATGATGTAATGTGATAAAATAATATATGCACATGCAGGAATAAACGCATATATATGACCCTTTTAGGAATTGACATTAATGATAATGTCAGCAGTTTGTTAATAATTATTAGGATATAAACTTGTGAGCGAGCTATGACACGATTATTCAATGGATAATGAGATCACAAGCATTATTGAGTTAGAGCGGAAGTTGTTTCCTTGAATACGCAGTGTTGCCACAGAAACTAGAGCCAACTATGCTGGCTTCTGTTAGATGTTGAATTCAGTGTTGCCACAGAAACTAGAACCAACTATGCTGGCTTCTGTTAGATAGTTGAATATTGATCACATCTAGTATGGGAAGTGTAACTCTAGAACAAATAAAACTGTCATAGTGGTGTATAAATAATTTACATGCTGTAGGCTAGAGAGTGCCACCTTTGAAGTGGGCCTCCTAAGTGGTCAAGTCTGCGTGGGTTGTGACACTTTAGTGGGCTCTATATACAGCTGCACTCGCTATACGAAAGTGCAACTTACCAAAGGCCACTCAGAGACCACCTATAGGATAGACCACAAATGACCCTCCCCTCTTGTCACATTTTTATCAGGCAGGTTCTGATTTGGACTACTTTTCCATAGCTAGTTGCACTGCCAAATAAAACTCCGCAATGTGCATGTGCAACAGCAGTGGAGGTGATAATCACTTCCAGCTGGAAGCCACAACCTTCCAGAGATACCAGCTTCCTCACATCAAGTTCCAGGAAGTTGCAGACCACATTTCCTCTAGGAAGTTGCAGACCACATTTCCTCAGGAAGTCACATACCACTTCCTCCCAGACATGATAGTCAATGCTGGAGGGAGCATTGGAACATGAAAGTCAGTTGTGTGGCAGATCTACCTGTTCACTCCACCAAGAAGTCTGTACTGCACCCTGGGTTTGATGTCCTAACCCCCCAATGAAGTGTGCCAGGCCAATATGTTTCTGCTGCACAACAGGTTTGGGAGATGCACTTACAAGTACGCATTGGCAGATATTGCTATCAATCAGAGCCACTATATATTGGTCCAAGACCTCGGATAGGATGTGATAGTCAGATTATCTGGACGTGTAATATAGATGTATTGGCCTTTGTTTCTCAGTATGTCTACAGCATGTTGGCAGATTTTGCTCTCAAAGAGGACTTCCTTTATATGTTTTTGTTTCTGGACAATGCACTTCTTCAATCATTTGACTCACTAAAAAATGGGTCATCCATTGGATGGTGTATGGGTGGCTTCAGGTGTTCAATATATGGATCATGTCTGGACTGCTTGGGGATCAGGTTGGGCCAGAACCCCCACTGAAGACATTACTTATACAGAAGAAAACGCTTAATGCCCATGTCCCAATGTTACACCATAAAGGCATACTCTCCTATATTCCTTCCTTTACAAATAGACCTCCTATATAGACAAGAATTAAAATATAAATAATAAAACATTCATGGCAGACATATTTTGTATGTATTTCATAATATATATATATTATTTAAATATATATACTGTATATAAAGATTCTTACAATAACCTTCTCAACAATCAACTTGAATTTTACTCTCTTGACATTTCAATTAGATGCTCTAGCCTTCATCAGGATTCTTACACATTCAGGGAACATATTACAGACAAATCAGTTGATTTTGCAGCAGAAACTTTACTTGGTTTTATTTAATGAACCTCTCAGTCTTTCTTCTGATGACCCATTTTATCTTGTAATTACAACCATCTGGGTACCTATTCTCTAGCAAATATACAACAGAGCACTTATTCTACTAGCTCATAATCTTGGGAAGCCACAGAAGCCGTGCTGCTGTACCAGCAGAAAATATGCAACAACCTATTCAAGCTGGAAACCATGTGTGTGTGAGGCATGCACAAGCAGGAGGACCATTTGTGGCCATGTAGGATCCTCGGGGGAAGCATAACTTAGTCCAGATATTTAGTCAGGCTTTGGAGTCCAACGTCACTTACTGCAAAACGGTGCATTCAAGTTGACAAAAGTGATGATTGTTGGGATAAGGTTTGCAGTAGAATTGAACTTCTAGCAGTAACCCTGTCAAAAGTACACCTTCGTGCAGTACGACATTCCTTGCTTCCCAACACACACACCACACACACACCACACACACACCACACACACACCACACACACACCACACACACACACACACACATAAACACATACATACCCTGTAGATAAAGTAAAATATTTGTTGGTTAGGTAATGAGCATTAATATCAAAGTAAAAGTACCTATTGCATTTTAAATAAGTCATCACGCAAAGACACACACACACACACACACACATTTCATTGCACATTCACTTCCGACAAAAGCTCGTGCACGGAGTTAGTTCTCAGTACTCTCTCCAGTCCAAAGTGCATGGAAGCCAGCCTTGCCTTTGTGAGGTTGATGAGACTGGGAAGCTGGAGCTGAATGGTCTGCCCAAGGTACGCCACCAGCCCCTGAGCCTGCCTCCTCTCCTGCCACTCTCGAGGGTAGAGCCATGGCATGCAGACCATGTAATCCAATAGTCCCTCCTCGAGGAAGATGTCTCTGGTGGTGGGACATTGCAGCAGGTTAGATAGGCTGAAGATTCCACACTGGATGCAACATCTAATGGTGGAAGGAGAAGGGGGAGGAGAAGGGGGTTGGGATATGTGGAACGGGTAAAAGTTGCTACAGACATGAACTGTGTGCTCGCTGTGAAGGTGCACATGTGCACACACACAGCAACTCAGGAAGGCTGAAAGAGTGTTGTTGGATGTTGGACGTTGGATAGTGGGTGGTGGAATATTGGATAGTGGGTGTGTTGATGATGGTGGGTGGGATATTACATAATGAGTGTGGTGTGAATTGTGAATGGGGTATTAGTGGGTATGGTGTAGATGGTATGGCATACTGGATAGTGGGTGTGGTATGGATGGCGGGTGGTGGATTGGAGAGTGGGTGTAGTATTGGATAGTAGGTGTGGATGATGGATGGAATGTTGATGGGTGGGATGTAGGATAGTGAGTGGGAGTGGTGGATGGTGTGAGGGAGTGGTGGATGGTGTGAGGGAGTGGTAGATTGTGTGTGGGAGTGTTGGATGGTGTGAGGGAGTGTTGGATGGTGCGAGGGAGTGTTGTAAGGTGTGAGGGAGTGCTCTCAGGCGTGAGGGAGTGTTGTTGTAAGGTGTGAGGGAGTGTTGTTGTAAGGTGTGAGGGAGTGCTGTAAGGTTTGAGGGAGTGTTGTTGTAAGGTGTGAGGGAGTGTCTGAGGGATTGTTGGATGTTGTGAGCGAGTGTTGGATGGTGTGAGGGATTGTCGTAAGGTGTGAGGGAGTGTTAGATGGTGTGAGGGAGTGTCTGTAGGGAGTGTTGGATGGTGTGAGGGAGTGTTGGATGGTGTGAGGGGGTTGTAATGTGGGAGCGAGTGTTTGACATGTGACCCAATTTGAGAAAACGCACCTAAACGCGGCTTTTATCAAAACTTTGATTTTTTATGACATAAGCACATTGTGTATAATGGTTTTATATAGAGCCCACCTGCCGTGGTATTGCCTCACAACAAATACCGAATATGCCACACTTCCTTGGTGTCAGGAAATACATGGGTCCTGGCTGCTGGGGGTCAGAAGGAGTGTACCTGATGCACAAGTGTTAAGTCATGACTGGGGACAAAGTAGGAAACCTGTTGGGAAAAATCAAAGCTGTAGTGCATTGTGATTTTGTTGCAGGCAGGTGAAAGACATGCATCAAGAGTGGGCAGGGCCAAACCATGATCTGTGAAGGTGATCTTGAGGGTGTACTTAGCAGACTGGACTTGGGCCTTTAGGTAGCTCCTAGCCTTCCAGCTCCAGGTGAGCCTCGGCCCGCTTCACGACCTTGTTGTGGATGGCATAGCTTATATTAATCATTACATGTGTTGCTAATCTTACCTCCGATTTGTCCTCTTCAGGAGTATTTGTTGCTCTCATGATTGCCACACAGTTTTGTTGGCACACCCAGAACAGGTCAGACATTGGCTTCATGACTGTTATGTGGGGTGTCAGCTTCCGCCATACAGTGCATAAGGTGGTGTAATCGACTGCTCACAGCCCTGATTCATCACATGAAATCTTGTACACGATCCAAACCGCCTACCACGGGAAAGCAAGGTGGCTATATATATAAAATTGAGAGTGTATAGTTGTTTATACCTTCTTGGTAGTGCTGGATGGGAGTAGCTGAAGATCGTCTCTTTTGTACCCTGGAATGCGCCCCGGCAACAGAATAGCATGAATTTCAGAGTAATTGTTGAGGAACCGAACGACATTCTTGATCTCTACTAAAAACAGTGCATGGTGTGGCTTCCTCTTGTAGTTGCCATGTTGTCTAGTTGTCAGTCCCACAGCAATGTAGTGTGTTTTCAGTGCCTTAAATCTGTCAGTTCCGGGAGAGTTTGGATAAAAAATTGTTGTGTATTTATCAACATCATGCAGCATCAGAAAGGTGACTTTGCATATGCACATACCGTGGTGAAAAAAGGCCAACCTAGACTTCTGCCGTGGTATTACCACATGGTCCGATCTCTTCCCTACCATGCCTTCATCATAAATATTTGCCATTATTTTCCCCAGGATTGCCATATCCAGCTGCTCCCTGCTCAAGGATGCACACTGGTCTTGAATGTCTTGATAGTGCTCGCCACTGAACTGTGAGGAGCATGGTTTCCCCTTGTTCATTTTACAGCCACACCCCTTCATAGAAAATGCTGTAAGTTTGGGGTCCTAACAGGTAAATAGTGTGTTGATGTATTGTAATGACATTATTTTTCCCTTTCACTTACGTGAAAAGCGACTGCTAGTGGCTGGGGTGCAGACAGCGATTGAGGCTGGGGTGTTGACGATAGTGAAGGCTGAGGTGAGTGTGGTCTGGATGGTGTAAAGAGGCGTGGAAAAGAGAGATGGCTTTTCTTCTTCGTCACCATACTCATCTTCTGAAGATTCTATTATAATGTTCATAGAATTTTTTCCTAATTTTTGATGGTATTATTATTGATACCATCTGGTTGAAAATGACCACCGAAATCTTCATCATTGTCTTCCATGCTTGAATAAAGATTATAATGAATAATTCACTAGGAAGGTGTGTTCAAACGTACTGGGAGGAAGTGGTGAGCTTGGGCAGGTAGTCTTCCAGTAGTTGCTCGAGGATGTGACCGTCCCGATATCATATCAAGACCTTCTCTAGCGAACCTGTTGAGTGCGCTCACTATGTCGCCTGAACTAGTCATCTTTTTCATGCAAGGGTCAGGCTAACTTGAAAAAAAGCAGCAGTAAAGACTGCTGGGAGAGCGCCCGCATATAACGCGCGCTCTATACATAGGAACGGTCCATTCACAATGGTAAAGTTTGTGGACTTAGCTCATTGTAAGAGCTTATTTTGCCTCTAGAATGGGTGCCTGGGCTTATAACTGCCACAGGTTATATAAGAAGGGGTAGTTCTAGCTGTTAGTGCAATTTTAAAAAAATGAAAATTGGACAAAAATCACAAAACTTGGTGTAGTTAATTTTTGGTTCTACCGCATTTAGGTGGGTTTTCTCAAATCCGGTCACATATACACATTTATCACGTCTTGTTGACAATACCAAATATATACAATTTGGGAGCTGAACATTTACATTCCATTTACCCAGGTAAAGAGTGGGGGGTTGTCTTGCACACCATGATGTTCCCTTGTAAATTGTTTCAACATTTTTAAGCAATAGTTTATATTAAGGCCTTTTATTAGTTCTTACGAATAGTCTTCAGTCTGAGTTTATTGGTTCTTACGAATAGTTTATATTCGTAAGAACCAATAAACTCAGACTGCAGTCCACTGAAAGGAGTGTTTTGAAGCTGGTAAGATGGCCACTCACCAGGATGTGTGTCTGACAGTTGTCATGATCTTGGTCCGCTCATGCCTAAGTCCTTGAGAGGTTGGAGTCACACGTGCGACAGTTTGGAGTCGCTCGTGACCAAGTTGTTGAGAGGTTGGAGTTGCTCGTTCCCACGTCCTTGAGAGGTTGGAGGGGGGTGGCCACATACATAATCTCCAGAATTGGCCACCTCATGGAGCAGTGCTCGGACACACCCACATCAGAGAACCACCCATCACCTATTCCAAAGATCTCTATAACATTATGGAAGTACCGTAGATTTTTTTCCTATTGTTTGGGTTTTTTGGGGGGGAGGGGGGGGGGGGGGTGGCAATGTTTCAACTGAATGCTTTGGTCTTCATCTGGGTGAATGGGAGGGGAAATGAATCTCCATTAAGACTGTACTATTCAGATAAAACATTGCCCAAAAAACCCACACAACCAAAGCTGATTAATCAATGAAGTCAGCCGAAACCACTGTACCACATTGTGGAGAGGAATGCAATTCCACAGCCACACCACATGGACCATATAACTCTCATTAGTCTCTTCTCCCCTCACTACAGTTATTGGGAAAATTCAGTATAGATGTGGGTGATAGTGATCAGTAGAGTTATTCAAGGCTGGATGAGCAAAATGGGCAACAACTCAAAAGCTTATGGGCAGTGTTGAAGGGATTTGATTCCTGGGACGTGTCCATTATAAATTTCAAAACTTCGGTGGGATTGAAGACCAAGTGTCAGCCTAGCGAGCAGGGCGAGGTTACCTACCAAAGGCATCGCAGTTTGCCAGCAGTCTCCATTAAAGGTTAGGGCTAGGACTAATGCTAGCTATGCATTACTACTACAATACTCTGATAGCATGTGAGGTGATCCTGGGAAGAACATTTAAAATCGATGGCTGCCAGGAGTCAGATGAGTTTTCATTGGATCTGGTATAAGTTGTCCACCAACATAGCTGTCCTGGGGCAAAGCACAGCGATGCCAGGGCCAATGTCATCGCTTGCATTCCCAGTCTTGCAAGTAAGACTATTCAATTCTCTGCATGCCAATGTGAATTGGTAGAGGGTCTGCCATGCAAGATATATACAAAGTTGCTTAGTGTATTCATAGTGGCACGAAAAGGTAACCCTATATCCAGATATATGGTTGGCAGTCTATTATTGCAAAACATACTTAACTTCTAATAGCAGAGGAGCCATTTGTGCACACCGCCAACACAATGCAGAGGAATAGCTCAGTATGAGGCCTTGGTATTTACATCAATGCACCCTGACCATCTCCCCAAGGTCTGATGACCTGTGCTGGACCACAACTACATGCAGTGGACTGCCCCACTGCCATGTTGCTGGTCACCACTCAAGACTAAGTACATGTCCATGTACTGACCCATCGAGTTTCCTCATGGCAGAGTAGTGTCGCTGTAGCTGGCGCACCCTAGACTCCTCCGAGGGTATGGGGGTTAGATTAACAAGCTTCATGTAGGGAATGTGGACCATGTGCACACCCACTCTTCACCTCTTCGTGCTGTATCTCCAAGTGATCTGCCGTCACAAAGAAATCTTCCTTGAGTTCTAGGATCGCAGTCGTTTTGAGTGAGACCAGCTCTGGAGAGGTGGTGAAAACCATGGCAAAGAGCACAGCAGAGAAATACCTGGCACTCTGGCAGTAATAGTCTTACCAGCAGTGGGTGGTAATTTTACAAAGCCAGGTTGCTAGCAGTGGTTCAGTGCTCAAATGAAGCCAGACTCTTTTCAGTGCACTTATCTCCCAAGGGATGTTCATATTACACCCACAGGATTAATATATTTTTTAGGCAGTTTTCTATAGTGGCAGCTCCGCATGTCTTGGTTAAGGTAGGGACACCCACTGCCAATGACTAGCAATTTGGTGGCTGTATCAGCATAGGGACACCCACTACCATGGCTGGCAATCTGATGGCATCTCCAGCATTTCTTGGTTAAGGCATGGGAGGAACACCAACTGCCAGTAATTGGTCTACAGAAGAATTCAAATTCTTCCTGTGCTTTATTTGTGCTTAAGAGAGGGAGAAAGGAAACAGTGGAGGGTCAATCTTTCTGTTACACAACATGCTCTTTGGGGAACTGGTCAGACATAATATTTGGTTCATTTGGTGGATACGCTCAGCTTGAGTCACAGCATACCGTTCACCAAACGTTTGCCAACAACACAAATCGACGAAGTGGGAGAAAGGCTAGCGCTCACCTACTCTGAGTAAAGATGATGTTTAAGAAGCAGAGGATTCTTTCTCTGGAATCAAGACTGCGGCTATGTCTTTATTTTGAATGAGGAGGGCATGACAGTGATGAGAGGCATCTACCGTTTTACGATTGATACTGGTGAGTCTGTTACAGCACAGTGTGCGACAATGTAACAGTAACAACAATCTAATAGTTATGAGTGTCCCGCTGCTCAAGGAGGGGGGAGGGGAGGGGACCAAAGATCATTCCTCAGCTGGCCATACAACAGTTCCTTTCTCCTCTGCCACAACTTCCCTACCCAATTCATAGCACACTCGCCCACCTCCTCCATCACTGCATCAATTACTTCCTCCACAGCTTTCCCCAATGGCAATGCCACCTTTCCATCCTTATCCACTCTTCTATATTCATCCAGCCACTGTCCAGCCCATACAATTCTGCACACCTCATCCACCAGTACCAGCCGACCCCTCTCACATTCCTCACATACTACCAAGAAGTGTCCCACATCTTTCCCTGCTCCACTATCACACATGATACACTTCTCATCCCTAACTATTCCACATCTCTTTTTATCTTCTATCAACCCAGCTGATGCAGTCCTCTGTCTAAATTGCAACCGCACACCTTCCTGACCATGCATAGACTTCACATACCTCTCCACTCCTGCACCATTATTTGCCAATTTATAAAACTTCAGCGTACTCTTGCTGTTTACTTCCTCCTCCCAATCCTCCCCATTTCTCACCTTCATTTTCCCCTTCCACTTACGTACTGACCCAACCTCATTGTTTATCTACTGTATTTTCTCCCTAAAACCTCATATTCTCCACAATCCGATTCCTCCAACCTCTCTTAAACAACTTTTACCAATCTGCTCTGTTCCAATACCTCTTATCTCTTACCAAATAAAACCTTCATCTCTTCCCTCCTCTCCTCCAGCTTCCTCCACCCCACATCTACCCGTACTACTACCATTCCTGCTACTGTAGTACTTGCCCCCAACTATCTCCTACCCACTTTTGTCCATGCTGACTCCAACTTCTTGCAAGCATTATGTCCTTCTCACCACTCGGCTGCATACTCCAAACTACTGAGATCTCACCAGAAGCTCCCACACCATTCTTCCTATGTCTACTTTCACCTGCCCATTCACTCTACTCACCCATGTCACCTTTTGAACGCAATCTTCTGCCTTCTTTGCCATCTTCTCTAACTGAACATTACCCCTTAGCTTCCTATCAAACCACACTCCAAGGTACTTGAATTCTTTGACCTCTTCCAATATCTCCTCACCAATCCTCCAATTCACTTCTTCCCTGCTACCATGACCTCGCTCTTCTTGCTATTAAACTTCATCTTCTACCTTAACACATATGCCTGCAACATGGCTTGCAGTACCATGAGTCTGCTAGGGGTACCACAAGACTGGTCATCGCCAACAGCCAGAGAGAGGGAGACCTTCCGTCGGTGACAGGTGCTGTCAAGAGAGTCATAAAGGAAAAGGTGGAGGAAGATGATGAGACAACAGCTTACCAGTTGCACATCCTCCTTCACAGAAAAGGGTATCCATTATCCCTGAGGCGAGTGTTGAGGTGCCGGACATTGCCTCGTTCCACTTTTCGAGGCGCAGTGTGTACCAACTTATAAGAGAAACAAAGAAGGTTTGTGTTGCATACATAGTTTAGGCTAGGCTAGTGAAGGTTAATATCTAGTGTAGAAGCTTTCTCATGTCACACTGAAGCTAAGTCGGTTGCTAGTGGCTAATGATAATCTAGGCCTGGCTCTTGATGGCAATTTGGCTAGAGTCAATGTAATAGAATCTGATTGGGATAAGCTATTGGATTTTAAAATATAATAAATTTGGCACTTTGTCGGTGTGATGCCTTAGTATGATGATATTGATATTGAACACTGGTGAATTTGTATAGTGACTTGTGTAATAAGCCTATGATCAATGGCAGTATCATTTATCCCGATTCTAGGTCAAGAGATTGGAGTGGGCCAGGCAGAACGTTGAAGAGGCAGCCAATGATTTCTTAAACATTATTTGGACAGATGAGTGCACAGTTCAGTTGAAATGCAGCGGCAGTTTTGTTGCCGAAATGTAGGACGGGCACCAAAGAACAAGCCAAGATATGTTACATGCTGCATTATGGATGTGTAATAGGGTAATAAGGTGTAGATTTATGCTATACTAAGGTGTTTTAAACCTGTTTATTTTATAGGGCGAAACATCCGGTGAAGGTGCATGTGTGAGCAGGAATCAGATGAAAGGATATGCTTCTTTTGGTATCATGAGAGCCCCACTTTTTGTGGAAATTCTCAACCAGATCCTTTTATATACCCTTCGTGAAGGATGTTTGTCCCTATCACCACTACATGCAGGACAATGAGCCCAAACACGCATACAGGCTGACTCAGGAATTCTTTAAATCGAACAATATCAATTGGTGGAAGACACGTCCAGAGTCTCCAGATGCCAACCCTATCGAAAACTTGTGGCATGAATTAAGGGGGTACATCAGGAGAGAAGTAAAGCCCAAGATAAAAGCTGAATTGGTTGAGAGAGAGCTGCTTGTTATTTAACGCACACCTTCCTGACCATGCATAGACTTCACATACCTCTCCACTCCTGCACCATTATTTGCCAATTTATAAAACTTCAGCGTACTCTTGCTGTTTACTTCCTCCTCCCAATCCTCCCCATTTCTCACCTTCATTTTCCCCTTCCACTTACGTACTGACCCAACCTCATTGTTTATCTACTGTATTTTCTCCCTAAAACCTCATATTCTCCACAATCCGATTCCTCCAACCTCTCTTAAACAACTTTTACCAATCTGCTCTGTTCCAATACCTCTTATCTCTTACCAAATAAAACCTTCATCTCTTCCCTCCTCTCCTCCAGCTTCCTCCACCCCACATCTACCCGTACTACTACCATTCCTGCTACTGTAGTACTTGCCCCCAACTATCTCCTACCCACTTTTGTCCATGCTGACTCCAACTTCTTGCAAGCATTATGTCCTTCTCACCACTCGGCTGCATACTCCAAACTACTGAGATCTCACCAGAAGCTCCCACACCATTCTTCCTATGTCTACTTTCACCTGCCCATTCACTCTACTCACCCATGTCACCTTTTGAACGCAATCTTCTGCCTTCTTTGCCATCTTCTCTAACTGAACATTACCCCTTAGCTTCCTATCAAACCACACTCCAAGGTACTTGAATTCTTTGACCTCTTCCAATATCTCCTCACCAATCCTCCAATTCACTTCTTCCCTGCTACCATGACCTCGCTCTTCTTGCTATTAAACTTCATCTTCTACCTTAACACATATGCCTGCAACATGGCTTGCAGTACCATGAGTCTGCTAGGGGTGCCCATAGGCGTAGCAAGGGGTGAGGCGGAGAGGCGCTCGCCTCACCAATATTTTCCACTAACCACACCCCTATAATCAACCCAAAATATAATGTCATTTTGAAATTGTGGGAAACAATTTTGGATAGTAAACCTGATTCTGAGGTTAGAGCACGTGTAAATGGTGTTGCAAGCCAAATGCAAACATTTAATTATTTTTATGGAGCTTTCTTACTTCGAAGCATTCTTAGGCATTCTGATAATTTGAGCAAGACTATTCAGCACACAAGAATGAGTAGCACAAAATCTGGCCAAGATGACTGTAACTACATTGAAGGTTAGTTTATGATAGCTCATATTATGTACTTAGACCCTTATGACAATCCTTTTTTTTCTATAGTCAATGAGATCTGATGAAAATTACAAGTTATTTTGGAAGTGTGTAACAAGGGAAGCAGATAATTGTGGCGTTGAGGAGCCTGTGTTACCTAGGAGACGAAAAACTCCACAGCGTTTTGACCCCCAAAACAACAGTAGAACTGCATCTGCTACACCTGAAGAATACTACCGAGCCATATACTTTGAAGCCCTTGATACAGTAATCAATTGTATCACTGACAGATTTGAGCAAGAAGGATATCAGATATATAAGACCCTAGAGCAGTTACTATTAAAAGGTGGAGGCAGAGAGTGTTTTGATGGAGATCAAGGTAGTGTTGCTTCAGGTAGTGGAAGTGGTAATGCACTGTGTACGATCAATTATTTCAGTTGTATGAAGACGATTTAGTGAAAGATGAACTTTTGACACAGCTCCAGACATTTCATCTAAATAACAAGGTCGAGCCTTCGAATGTGTATTCACTTGTCAACGTGCTGAAAGCTATGTCAGGTGCAGAGAGAAGCTTATACTCGGCAAATTGTTCGAGCTGTCCGTTTACTGTTGGTTGCACCAGCAACCAATGCAGCTAGTGAACGTTCATTTACAGCCATGCGACGTATAAAGACATACTTACGCTCCACTATGAAGCAAGAACGATTAAATGCTGTCATGGTTATGAATGCCCATAAAGATTTAACTGACACTTTAGATTTAACCTCTGTAGCTAATGAGTTTTGTGGCAGGAATGAACGTAGGAAGTCCAAATTTCCAAAATTTTAAGCCTTATTGTAAATTGTATGCACTATTTCAAATTTAATACAGTGTATTTGTATGTGGGTGGGTGTGGTTAATAATGGGTGTGGTTAGCATGTTTTGAGTGTGGTTTAGATGTTGTTTCGCCTCACCAACCCCAAATCCATTGCTACGCCCCTGGTACCACAAGACTGGTCATCGCCAACAGCCAGAGAGAGGGAGACCTTCCGTCGGTGACAGGTGCTGTCAAGAGAGTCATAAAGGAAAAGGTGGAGGAAGATGATGAGACAACAGCTTACCAGTTGCACATCCTCCTTCACAGAAAAGGGTATCCATTATCCCTGAGGCGAGTGTTGAGGTGCCGGACATTGCCTCGTTCCACTTTTCGAGGCGCAGTGTGTACCAACTTATAAGAGAAACAAAGAAGGTTTGTGTTGCATACATAGTTTAGGCTAGGCTAGTGAATGTTAATATCTAGTGTAGAAGCTTTCTCATGTCACACTGAAGCTAAGTCGGTTGCTAGTGGCTAATGATAATCTAGGCCTGGCTCTTGATGGCAATTTGGCTAGAGTCAATGTAATAGAATCTGATTGGGATTGGGATAAGCTATTGGATTTTAAAATATAATAAATTTGGCACTTTGTCGGTGTGATGCCTTAGTATGATGATATTGATATTGAACACTGGTGAATTTGTATAGTGACTTGTGTAATAAGCCTATGATCAATGGCAGTATCATTTATCCCGATTCTAGGTCAAGAGATTGGAGTGGGCCAGGCAGAACGTTGAAGAGGCAGCCAATGATTTCTTAAACATTATTTGGACAGATGAGTGCACAGTTCAGTTGAAATGCAGAGGCAGTTTTGTTGCCGAAATGTAGGACGGGCACCAAAGAACAAGCCAAGATATGTTACATGCTGCATTATGGATGTGTAATAGGGTAATAAGGTGTAGATTTATGCTATACTAAGGTGTTTTAAACCTGTTTATTTTATAGGGCGAAACATCCGGTGAAGGTGCATGTGTGAGCAGGAATCAGATGAAAGGATGTGCTTCTTTTGGTATCATGAGAGCCCCACTTTTTGTGGAAATTCTCAACCAGATCCTTTTATATACCCTTCGTGAAGGATGTTTGTCCCTATCACCGCTACATGCAGGACAATGAGCCCAAACACGCATACAGGCTGACTCAGGAATTCTTTAAATCGAACAATATCAATTGGTGGAAGACACGTCCAGAGTCTCCAGATGCCAACCCTATCGAAAACTTGTGGCATGAATTAAGGGGGTACATCAGGAGAGAAGTAAAGCCCAAGATAAAAGCTGAATTGGTTGAGAGAGAGCTGCTTGTTATTTAGGGAAGGATTCCCTGGGAAATGAAAGTGTATTCATTTTACCACAATCTAAAATCTGCCTTTCATGTAAGATTATTTTCACATATCAGTACAAAAAATTGCATATTAATAACTGTGGCTTCGGAGTAAACCCACTGAGTATTCAATCATGCTAGGTTCTTTATTGGGGAGCGAAGCGAGCACTCGCTGGGTGTTCAATGGAAAACTTGATATTGCCATCCGTGGCGATGTTTCTATCTAATGTATATGTTCCATCCAATCTATGAATCTGCCCAATCTATAGATTGTGCTGCACAATCTATGAACGCCCATCTATTGCCTGCCAATCAATACACTTCAAAGCATGGTAGCATATTAACACCCTTTGCAACAGATTCATAGATTGGATGGAACATATCAACCAGTACTTATTATCGACTAGTTATACTGAGCGAGTGTGCAAGCCAAATATCCAAACCCACCCAACAATATGGTATAGTCGACTGGAATTTACAAAGCCTGCGCTACTCCCACGAAAAGAGAAGAAGGGAGAAGAGGGGCAAGTTTCTCTACATTTGCATGTGCGAGTGTTCGTGGGTATTACAAACTGTGCATTATATCTTTTTTGACAGAGCAATATTCTTCAAATATCTTTTTTTGCTCTAGCCATGTCACTTAGGCCAAGTCCATGTGGACTCGGTGTATCACTTTTTTCTACATCATTAACACTCTCAGTTGCAATCATCACTTTCTGTTGCAAAGGGTGTTAATATGCTACCATGTTTGAAGTGTATTGATTGGCAGGCAATAAATTGGCATTCATAGATTGGGCAGATTCATAGATTGGATGGAACATATGCATCACCATAATATTATATTCGCAACATGACGAGTCTATTGCATTCGGGCATGCGCTAAATCCCGGTTATTTGGCCGGTTATTTGGCGGTAACACATTTAAGTCTTTTAGTTTCTTTTTATAAGCAACTGGCATTTTTCCACTTCATTTGCTATGAAATATAATTATAGGCATGAAATATAATGTGTAGAATCGTTTGCTGTAGTTACCATTTGACCCAGATTTTTTGCTGGAGTACAGGCCGCCAAGTGATGACTCTGACAATGACTTCATGAGCAGGAGCTACCAGTAGCCCTTTGGTGACTTCCAAAGAACAAACTACTTCTTCTCAACAGCTTTCAGCTCACTTCCCATCGCAGTTATCAAGCCACTGCCCCCACGCACTTCCCAGCTCCTCCTACTCCAATTCATCCTCTAGATTTGTTCCTGACTTTAACAGGTTATTCAAACATTAAAATTAACATCAATTATTCAATGAAGAACTGGCTTTTACAGAGCTTCTTTGTCAGAACATAACCACCTGCATTTGAAGACAAGATGAAAATTATCATAATAGCAGTTGTTCATCAAATCTATTATTGCTCTCAACGAACTCTCAGTTGACACAATTTTACTTCAGCTACATTATATAGCTCTAGCAAAACTAACAGCTAGCATTCTATATAATATTAGAGCTACCCACCTAGCTCAATCAATGGTCATAATTGTCATGAAGAACAAAGTAACTTATTAGGAAGCTTCTAGAAGCAATTGTTGGGGCGTTGATACCCTAGCTTCTAGTTGGCTACCTAACATTGAGCAGCTAGATCATCTTACCTTTTGTGATAGCTCTGCTTCTTAGAAAAGCAGAATGCAACAATAAGATTGTTGTTTATCACTCTCATCGGGGCACTAATTCTGACAAAAGTAACACTAATATGCACCAAGTTGCCTACAAGCTTGATTTGCTGTTCGCTGATAAAAAATACTATACACTAGGGCAAGTAGCGAAAGCCTAGAAGCAGCATGATCTTTTACTCTGTTCGTCACTATATACCTTGCTAGCAATTTCTTTTCTGTAAATCTTTCTACGGCAAACTTACTTACAGTGTTAAAGGTTATAGACATGCTTTGGGGGTGTAGAAACACTTAGGCTCTCAGATATCGTCTGGAATATGCTGTAGCTGAATCTCTGTGATCTGGCGTAATATACTTATTGTAAACTTTACATGACCATATGAGAATCTGGAATAGTTTGCATTCTATTAGAGCTAGCTAGGTTGCTGGCTTATGACCATGACTTGTTGCGAAAGACAAAATAACTTGGGACCCCCATTCTGGGCTTCTTTTAGGAAATAATAGTTTATAGCAAATTTTTTAGTCAGTTAGATTAGTTAACTATATGGGCACTAAACAGATAGATCATCCTATTTTCCATGATGGCTGCTTTGTAGACCAAGACACAACAAGAACTTCGGCTCAATATCAAGTGGGTTCTAGTCCCAGTGTTGCATAGTTTGCAATATGTAAACCACTTCTATCAAGCAACAAAATCTTAGGACATCTTGATGGAGAGGAGCAGTATTGATGGAAAGGAGTTGGAAGTAGTGGAAGCATTCAGATACCTGGGTGTGTGGTTTGGTGAGAAACTGAGAGGGAATATATATATACACTTTGAGAAAATGAAGATTAAAGCAGAGGAATGGATTGGAAAGGCAGTGAGTGTGGATGAGTCAAGTAAACGGAAAAACAGAAGTGGACAGAGGTAGAATGGTGTGGGAGCTGTTGTAGGCCAAGCCTGGAACATGTTGCTGAAGTGTGGCTGACAGGAGGACAGACTGCTTGTAGGAAATTAGATTCAGCTCAGTTGAGAGTAGAAAGAAACCTATTAGGGGTTAGCAACAGAGTGGCAGGAGTGGCAGTGCTGAGGGACTTGGGATGGAGGGAGTTGGCAGAGAGGAGGGAAGAGGGGGGAAATTCTCCATGGTGAGGCTTGCACAGGTGGAGGAGGGTAGACTGATAAAAATTGTGGCAGACAAGCTAAGAATGGATAAAGGGATAGGATGGTGAAGAATATATCTGTTGAGGAGGAAATATGATCCGAATGCTGAGCTAGGGTCAGTGAGGCAATGGAAAGTGAAAATGAAAAAGAAAAATGTGTGTGGAGGATGTCGAGAGTACGAGCAGTTTGAAGTAGTATAGGTTGACAAAAAGGTGATGGAGCAGAAAGGTATACAAGGTCATTACAGGGATAATAGGGAGTGAGGTTGATGTTTAGGTTGTGAAGACATGGTCAGCAGGTCCATTGCAGGACAAGAAGCGATGTAGGCTGTGTAGTGATCATAGATGCATGTTGTGTGACAGAAAGGATGTGGAAGATATGAGAAACTTTCTAATCGACTGTGAAGAATTTGGAAGGGAACGGAAAATGTTAATGAATGAGCTGGATGGAATTGAGGGAGCTGGAATATGGTGGGAGGAGTTTGAGATGGTGGGTGTGAGTAATCAATCAGGTGATGGTGGAAGTGTGTTGGGTGCATTTTGCAGTGCATATATAGTCTAGTGTTGGCAGAGGAGGAAGGGACTGGTTTATGCACCCCTCACCATAACCAAGCATATATACAACTCATTTAAGGGGGGACGATTCTAAAAAAATTTTAAATATATTTTTTTTAACCGTGGTTACAACTTTAGAGCTCCGTAGATTCTGCAAACTTCATGGTATGGACTTGATATATAGCTCAAAAGATAGGTCTCTCTGTGTGCTCTCTTTTGATACTAAAAATGCTTCATTAGGTATAACTATAGGCAAGTTACTAGACCCTAAAGCGGAGGGACCTAAAAAATCTGAATCGCCGCAACCTCCACAGAAACCACTCCGAGTTGCAAAGTGCAAAAAAAATTGAAATGGTACGAGTGCACGCACTAACTCGTTTGAATAGGCGTTAAAAATTTATTACTGGTCAGACACGTGGGTGCAAAATTGAGGGCGTTGATTTTTCAACGCCCCACCACGTGTCTGACCAGGTAATAAATTTTTAACGCCTATTCAAATGAGTTAGTAGAGCTTCTTCCTCTAGCCACTCGTACCATTTTCATTTTTTTTTGCACTTTGCAACTCGGAGTGGTTTCTGTGGAGGTTGCGGCGATTCAGATTTTTGAGGTCCCTCCGCTTTAGGGTCTAGTAACTTGCCTATAGTTATACCTAATGAAGTATCAAAAGAGAGCACACAGAGAGAGACCTATCTTTTGAGCTATATATCAAGTCCATACCATGAAGTTTGCAGAGCTCTAAAGTTGTAACCACGGGTTTAAAAAAAAAATTAAATTTACCCCTTAACATAGTACAGTTTATCAGATATGTCAGTGTATAATTATTACAGTACAAGTCATCTCACCTCATTTACTGTCATTAATTTTGCAATGGTCCCAGCATTTTGAAGATGAAATTATTTACAGATCAGTGTCTAGTGTTAGGCCTGTAGCTATACTTGGCTACGGGATTGGGATTAGGGCAATAATGCTAGCAATTAATAATCATGCTAAAAGTAACCGTATCTCCCCGTCACACCTTCGCTCGCCACGCAACGCCGTGCATTCATTTCTAGTAAGCAGTTCTGTTTTCTGCTAAGCAGCGTCATACTCACTTGTACGTGCCACCTCATGACCTGTTCCTCCTGCTAAGTGTTTTCTCGGACCATTCCCGATTTATGAAGCGAACCCTCTCGGGGCTATATAGGATCGAAAACTTGATATTGCCATGTATGGCCTATCTGTATGTACTCACCATAATATGTTCACCTGTAAGAAAATTAAAAACGGGACAATTCATGCGGGATCAGGTACCGAAGAACTGACCGCACTGCAAGTGCTGCTTATGTAGAAAAAAATAACTATGCTTATAAAAAAGCTAACATGCTTCAATACTCAGTGGGTGTATATACTCTGAAAGCCACAGGTATGAATACTGAAATCTGAAAATGTTATCTAAAATCTTAACTAAGTGTACTTCGATTTTAGATTGGGGCGAAATGATCATTTCACAGGGTATCCTTCCCAACATGCCACTGTGCAGACCCATTAGTCTGCCATGAATGCTCAGTTTGGCTTCATGATGACAGCATCCTGCATTGGCCTAAGTGGAGAAATGTGGGGGGACATCTGCATTTTTAATGTGTTTTTCTTGTGGTTACAACTTTAGATTCTGCAAACTTCATGGTATGGACTTGATATATAGCTCAAAAGATAGGTCTCTCTGTGTGCTCTCTTTTGATACTAAAATATATTTCATTGGTATAACTATAGGAAAGTTACTAGACCTAAAGTGGAGGGACCTCAACACTTTTGGGGGGACATAATTATGCATAATTTTTTTAACCTGTGGTTACAACTTTAGAGCTCAGTAGATTCTGCAAACTTCATGGTATGGACTTGATATATAACTCAAAAGATAGGTCTCGCTGTGTGCTCTCTTTTGATACTAAAATATGTTTCATAGGTATAACTATAGGCAAGTTACTAGACCCTAAAGCGGAGGGACCTCAAAAACCTGCACCCCAAAATCGCCGTCCAAAACCATTCTGAGTTGCGAAGTGCCAAAAAATTAAAAATGGTACGAGTTGCTAGAGGAAGTCGACGCCTTCAATTTTCCAACCGCGCGCTTGACCAGGTAATCAATTTTTAACGCCTACTCAAAACGGTCCTTGTATGCTCTAGAGCCAACCTGGGGGTAATTACCAGGGGGTAATTTGCCATTTCTTGGGGGTAATGGGGACCTCCCAGGAATAATATCTATTTGTGAAAAACCAAACAAAGTTGGAATTATTTTTTCATGGGTAATTTTGAGCGTTGTTCAGCAATAAAACAAGTCAGGGTTTGTAATCCCATACAACTCAGTATGGACTATATAGTAATTATAGTTTTCTATCACCTGACAGAAAAGTATTGAATCAAAGTTGTGTTGTGCTGCCTTGTGTTTTTCAAGAAGGCACAAAAATGTCAAAAAAAGCATTCATACAATGAGAGTTTCCTGGCCGATGGATTTTCTTTCATTGTCCACAAAGGCCTTCAAGTCCCTCAGTGTGTGGTTTGCCAGAAAACCCTCACAAATGAGATTCAAAGCTCAAGGACCACCTGACCAAAGTCCACCCAGAGCTGGCCAAAAAAGGCTAGAATACTTCCAAATGAAAGAAGAACATGTGAAAAGGGCAAGGTTGGATCGCGGAACAGGAGTCCTTTTCCAGGTAAATATATACCAGAGCTGGGAATTTTAGGTGAAGTATAGTTTTACTAATTTAGTGGTCATGGGTGATGTATGGAAGCATTTTGGAAATTTTCAGGACAGTTGGTTTGTTGAGGCTTCCTACAAAATTTCGCTACTGATCGCCAAGAACAAGAAGCCACACAACATTGGTGAAAAACTCATCAAGCCATGTCTGGTTGAGGCAACCCGGCTTGTTCTGGATGAGGAGAGTGCCAGCAAGATGAAACAGGTCTGATATTACATTTTTCAAAGCATACTACATTTCCCAGACTTCCTTTGACAATTATAGATCTCCATTTCTGACAACACCGTCAAGCAGCGCATCGATGATATGTCAAAAGACATCCAGCAGCAGGTCACCGAGAAGATAAAGGCCTCTCCATTCTTTTCCATTCAGCTGGATGAATCAGTAGATGTGGCACAATGTGCTCAGCTCATGGTAAATACCTGATCCTTACCTCAAAGTTTTGTGCCATTTTGTGCATTACATTCCAGGTTTTTGCTCGCTACATCACGAGATGCTGTATTGAGGAGGAGTTCTTCTTCTGTAGGCCTTTAACCACATCGACTACAGCTCATGATGTGATGGAAATGATGTCAAGCAGAAAGAGAAATTGTCTTGGGAGAAGTTGGTAGGCGTATGCACTGATGGAGCTCCAGCCATGCTGGGATCTCGTTCTGGTATGATCTCATTCTGGTATAGTGCATGCGGGCAGTACATATTTTGCCAACCCATATCATAATGATTAAAATTTCAATCACAGGATTCATAACTCTGGTTTAAAAAAAGAACCCTGGTGTAATAACAACACACTGCCTCATCCACCGTGAAGCACTAGCATCAAAAACCCTCCCCACAACTCTCAAACAGACTTTGGGGGCAGTCATCCAAGTATATAAATGATAGTTGTCCCTTGTTAAATGCTGATGAGTGTTGAGCATGCTAAAATTTCCTTCAACACATTGCAAGTAATTCTTTATTCTCTACTAATTTAGATCGTGAATTACATCAAGGGAAGTGCACTCAACACAAGACTCTTCTGCCAACTGTGCCAAGATATGGATGCACAACATCGGGTAAATATACTTACAAGGAGAAAGCAGATAAATGGTCCCTATGATACCTTCTGTACCACACCTCTGTTCGTTGGCTATCAAAAGGCAATGTTCTCGCACGTGTCTACGAACTTGTTGGAGAGCTTGAGACTTTCCTGGAGAGCCGTGATGGAAAGAAAGCTAAGGTATAGATTGATTGGAAAATCCAATAACTAATAATCTGATGTTAATTCACTTTGATAGGACTGTTTGATCGCCATTCAAGTGCCAGACTTCAAGTGTCAACTCAGTTATCTGGCCGACATATTTGAAGCTTTGAATGGTCCGAATCTCAAGCTCCAGGGTCGGAAAACCAACATCATCATGAATACTGACCACATCGCTGCTTTTCTGGCCAAAATTTGCCTCTGGGAAAGGAAGCTGGACAACGGAAATATCTCTGCATTTCACTGCTTGATGGAGGTTGTGGGGGAGGGAACAATCACAGACGAGCTAAAAGAGAACATCAAGGAAAACCTGTCAGGTCTAAAAGCGAGAATTTGTACACTACTTTCCTGGGAGATCAACACAGAGAGCACAGAGATGACACTCACAAGAAACCCCTTCAGAAGTTCTGTTGATGACCTCCCTGATGACATTCAAGAAGTGTTCTTGGAGCTAGTTAACAACAGGGCTGCTAAGGAGGAGTTCCAGCTTTTAAGCCTCTCTGACTTCTGGGCCAAGATGCTGCCAACATACCCGAAAACCAGTGGCTTTGCTCTCAGAGTTCTTGTTCCATTCTCATCCACATACCTCTGTGAGAGTGCTTTCTCGGCCCTTCTAGTCATAAAATCTAAAGCAAGGAACAGGCTTGATGCTGAGGATGACCTGCGCTGTGCCCTGAGTACAACTGTCAAATTTCCAAGCTTGTCTCAGGCTCAACCTTCACATTAATATGTAGTCGTAATTCCTGTATTAAAACAAGATATCTGGCATACATACTATTTGGGGCAGTGGCGGATAAGGGGGGGGTAATGGAAGGTTTGCTTTATGAAAAGGGGTAATAGCCTTGAAAAGGTTGGGAACCACTGCTCTAGAGCTTCCTCTAGCCACTTGTAGCATTTTAAAATTTTTTGCACTTCGCAACTCAGAATGGTTTTGGACGGCGATTTTGGGGTGCAGGTTTTTGAGGTCCCTCCGCTTTTTTAGGGTCTAGTAACTTGCCTATAGTTATATATACCTATGAAACATATTTTAGTATCAAAAGAGAGCACACAGAGAGACCTATCTTTTGAGCTATATATCAAGTCCATACCATGAAGTTTGCAGAATCTACTGAGCTTTAAAGTTGTAACCACAGGTTAAAAAAATAAAAATTAAAGTTTGCAGATGTTCCCCAACTATGCTTATAAAAAAGCTAACATGCTTCAATACTCAGTGGGTGTATATACTCTGAAAGCCACAGGTATGAATACTGAAATCTGAAAATGTTATCTAAAATCTTAACTAAGTGTACTTCGATTTTAGATTGGGGCGAAATGATCATTTCACAGGGTATCCTTCCCAACATGCCACTGTGCAGACTCATTAGTCTGCCATGAATGCTCAGTTTGGCTTCATGATGACAGCATCCTGCATTGGCCTAAGTGGAGAAATGTGTGTGCGCACGCACCAAGTGAAAAATAATGTTTCCTTCACCAATCTTTGAATCTTTAATAGTCCTAATATTGAGAGGAGAGGCACATGCACGAGGGCTTGGACAGAGTTGTTGAAATTAGTACCAGTATTAACTCAAACCAATTGAAAAAAGTAGCCAAGTCTCTGAGAAATTCCCTTACTACATATATACCTTAGCTCTATCTAAGATAATCTAGCCGCCTCTCTATTCGTTTGCAGTATAATATTATAGTAAACATTGACCCAGGTTTTTTCCTATACTTGGACAGGCCCACAAGTGACAACTCTGACAATGGCTTCATGAGCAACCGATGCTTCACTGGATATTTGTGTCTACCAATAGCCCAGTGGCAGTGGAGCTTCTTTGACCTTCCAAAGAACAAGCTCTTGTTACCAAGAAAATGGCTCATTTTAGACCCTTTGACAGTTTTGTGGGTATTTTTAACACCGTATAAATAGTTCACATCATATATATATACCTTAAAGTTTGTTTTTTAAATTTTTTAATACAACTATGACCAATATTTGCATCACTTCTCTTTTTTTCTACCCTCCCTCGGGAAACGCCGGCAAACCATGTTTTCACTCTCTGCATCCAGAAAAATTAGCTCCATGCTAGTTTTTAATAACCCCCCTGCATTAACATGATTTAAAATAGGTGTCCTATTACGGGTGAACATACGGTCCCCACACATATATAGAAACTTACCTGGATATATAGCTCCCCCACACACCCCACAAGTGCCATTTCACTTCCATTATGGTAACCAAGGACTGAGTCAAAAGTAAAAACCGAGTGGTCGTTGACCCAGTATACTGGTTGCTTTGCTATTATGCTTTGCATATATATATATATATATGCACAACCCAAGAGTAAATTTATTGTAGCGTATGTGGGCAATCATATTTACACACAAAATATTATATATAGTCATAAAAGAAAATAGCAAACTGTAGAATCATGATTATAAAAAATAAAATAATATACATAGATTTTTTTTATGGACTGACTAGCTCAAAACCACAACCTTTCATTTACTTGTCGTTAGAATCTGGTGTTCCAGCTCTGACAAATGTTTCTTCATCCAGACTCCCATAAGAGCTGGAGCTGCCATAGCTACCATCAATCAAGAGGGTGTGGTTAGCCAAGACGCTTCGCCTCTTGCCAATGTTCAGAGGGTTTGAGCCCCTTCTCTTCTTCCTGCCACTATTCTCACGGTCACCAGATACAACGTTAATGTTATTTTCGACATCAGAAGACTTCAACGCACTGTTCATCCTAATATGACAGATAAACGGATTAGATCATGTCACATCATGAATGTATCATGTTACACTTCTCCCTGTTTCTTAGCCTTCATGTGGTTGTCTATATTTCACCACAGGTCTCCTTACAAACACAGCATGCACGCACACACACAGCCATCCTTTGTCAAATGTCAGCAGAAGTTCACTTATTAACACGTTGTTTGCGATTGTTCCTCTGGAAATCACACACAAAAAATAAAATAAACTCGAGTGCTAAGCAATCGATTCTTTACCTACACATGCCAAGTAGACTGCTCTATAAATTACATTACCTACACATGCCCAGTAGACTGCTCTATAATTACAATACATTCTTTACCTACACATGTCCAGTAGACTGCTCTATAATTACAATACATTCTTTACCTACACATGCTGCTCTATAATTACAATACATTCTTTACCTACACATGTCCAGTAGACTGCTCTATAATTACAATACATTCTTTACCTACACATGTCCAGTAGACTGCTCTATAATTACAATACATTCTTTACCTACACATGTCCAGTAGACTGCTCTATAATTACAATACATTCTTTACCTACACATGCCCAGTAGACTGCTCTATAATTACAAAACATTCTTTACCTACACATGCTGCTCTACAATTACAATACATTCTTTACCTACACATGTCCAGTAGACTGCTCTATAATTACAATACATTCTTTACCTACACATGCCAAGCAGACTGCTCTATAATTACAATACATTCTTTACCTACACATGTCCAGTAGACTGCTCTATAATTACAATACATTCTTTACCTACACATGTCCAGTAGACTGCTCTATAATTACAATACATTCTTTACCTACACATGTCCAGTAGACTTCTCTATAATTACAATACATTCTTTACCTACACATGTCCAGTAGACTGCTCTATAATTACAATACATTCTTTACCTACACATGTCCAGTAGACTGCTCTATAATTACAATACATTCTTTACCTACACATGTCCAGTAGACTGCTCTATAATTACAATACATTCTTTACCTACACATGTCCAGTAGATTGCTCTATAATTACAATACATTCTTTACCTACACATGTCCAGTAGACTGCTCTATAATTACAATACATTCTTTACCTACACATGCCCAGTAGACTGCTCTATAATTACAATACATTCTTTACCTACACATGCCCAGTAGACTGCTCTATAATTACAATACATTCTTTACCTACACATGTCCAGTAGACTGCTCTATAATTACAATACATTCTTTACCTACACATGCCCAGTAGACTGCTCTATAATTACAATACATTCTTTACCTACACATGTCCAGTAGACTGCTCTATAATTACAATACATTCTTTACCTACACATGCCCAGATAAAAAAATTAATACTTTCAACGCTTATTTTAGTCTACCCGTTTACTACCTCAGTGTAGGATGCAAGGCACGCTGGGAGTGTTTTTGCAGCTTAACTGTGGCTGAATGCGAGTTTCATGGGTTTTGGGAGGGCTTTGTCATCCACCATTTTTAACTAAGGGTCAGGGGGTAATAATGCACTGACCGATAAAGTAGCCAGAAAACTTGCTTCCAAATTTGCGTGGTGATTATTAAGCCACCTTCATTTGTAAATAGCACAGACTCCTTTTAATTAGTCATTTCCACCAATTAGTGTCTCGCATCAGGGAGAATGGAAAGAAAGACGGAAACACACACAGACACAACTTAATGACTCGCAATTGTTGCAAAGCGTTCCACACGAGACGCAAGTCATGCATGATCTGTCTGAATGCTGGCATACACACATAGTAACATATCAGGCATATAATGATGGGGCGTCAGCGTGGTTCACAGGCATCATCCTGAGACACAGCAGTGGGGTGCGTAGCCTCCTCCGGCCTTACAACTCAATCGAAATGCGTTGATAGTGAATGTATGTGTAACATTATTGTTTTCATATGTCACGATGACGACCAAAATATCCTGTGGAAATGTTGGCAGAAAAAACAAGCAAAAGCCGATTGTGAAGTAAAACCTGCGGCATTATAGTGCTTGACATTATAAGTGCCCAAAATTTGTATCTGAAAATCACTTCATTCATGCCCAAAATGAACTTATTTCAGTTGAGGTTCATATTTTTTAGAACAAAATGAGCTTTTGTTCCATCCTCATAGCTGAAAGTGAACTAATTAGCAGATCCAACCAATCAAATTGCCTGTTGCTATGGATACACACACACTCTATTTAATCATAACTTTTTAAATTGAACGATTAGTACTGTTTTGTAGATTGATCTGAGCTTTTAGCTACCTAGGTTTAGAGTTAAGTGCTAGAAACTTGTCATAGATGTCACACTGCAAGAAAAGGAAGTGAAAGCGCTGCCAAAGGGCAACTGCTGCTAGGATCATGGAGATTAAAAAAGCCAAATTTGAATTTGCAGCCTCATCCACCCCAGCTGGACCTTCCACTTTTTTATACTCTGGGTCTTCCACTTCTACATCCTCTGGGCCTTCCACCTTCCACCTCTGCAGCCTCTGGGCCTTCCACATCTGGAGCCTCTGGGCTTTCCATCTCTGCAGCCTCTGGACCTTACCCTACTACTTCTGAAGCCTCTGGACCTTCCACTTCTGCAGCCTCTGGACCTTCCACTTCTGCAGCCTCTGCACCTTCCATTTCTGCAGTCTCTGGACCTTCCACCTCTCAATCATCTGATGAAGATGAAGACAGACCAAGGTCAGATATTGACAGTGAAAATGAATGACCAGATTACTCTAGCAGTGAAGAAGAATTTGATCCTCAAGCTGTGTTAGATGATTGGGTCACGAGTTTGCGCTTGTATGATAGAAAGATGCTTGCTGTTATGCTTTCTCTAACCCTACAGAAGCGCTTCAAATACACGGCTACTGCTTCTGCTCTAGAGTCTGCTTGGATTGCCGGCTTTAATGAGAAGACTGGTGCATGGATAGAGAAAGGACTTCCTTGCAAATGATGAGTCGTTCAAAGATGGAAGACGAGGAAAATATAAAAGGCTGTCTCTCTTCAATGATGAAAATCTTCGGCTGGAAGCTTCCATGTGGATTAGAGAACATGCTGTTAAAAAGATTGAGGCGAACATGACTGCAAGTTCTTTCTGTGCATGGGTAAATAATGAACTATTGCCATCAAATAACCTGCCATCCAACTTTCCTTGCTCCATTGGCCTATGAGCTGCCACAAGATGGCTTCATCGCCTTGGGTATTGTCCCCAGAGTCATAAGAAGGGAGCTTATGTTGATGGACATGAAAGGGATGATGTTGTTGCACACCGCAATGATTATTTGGACATGTTCAAGAAGTTATGTAATAACTATCTGCCTCCTCCTCCTCTGCCAAGCAATGAAAGAACCACAACTCCTCCAACAGATGCAGAATTTAGAAAGAAACTAGTATACTGATCTACCATAACGAAAGCATCTTTAGCATGAATGAAGGGCAACGTTGGGCATGGGCCACAGGTGATGATCCGATAATTCAACCGAGACCAAAGGGGCAGGCATAATGGTGTCTGATTATGTTGAAGAACACAACTTGGCTTCTTGAGACTCTCAAGTAGTGAAACAGCTCTTGCAAAGCATGCAGATCCAACCTTGCCAACAACAGCACGAGCATTTTTGGAATACGGGGCTGAAAAGGAAGGATACTGGAACAGTGAGAGATTCATGAAAAATGTAGAGGATGCTGTTCAGATCGCCGCTTTCAAGTACCCATCGGACAAGTGTAAAGTAGTTTTTGTATTTCACCAGAGCAGCTGCCATCGTGCCTTCGCTGAAGATGCCTTAAATGCCAAGGCAATGAATGTAGAACCTGGGGGAGCTCAACCATGTATGAGGGACACCATTTGGGGAGGAAGAGTACAGAAACTAGTGAATAGAAGAGGTGTACCAAAGGGAATGAAACAAATTCTAGAGGAGAGGAGTATCAACACATCTACTTTACTTGCTGATGACATGCGCACTATTCTTTCATGTCATGATGATGACTTCAGGACTGAAAAGACTCTAGTTGAGCATTACCTGGCGGCATCAAAAGGTGTAGAAGGAATTTTTTTAACCGAAGTTCCACTGCAAACTGAACCCCATAGAGAGGGTCTGGGGTCAAGCAAAGGTTTACACAAGGATACACACAAATTTTACTTTTGCACGCCTGCGGAGTATTATTGATCCTGGTCTGGACTCTGTATCAACGGATTTAATCCGCAAGTTTTTCAGTAGAGTCAAGGAATATGAAATGGCTTATCTAGAAGGGAAGAAGGCAGGAAAATAATTAGAAAAGGCAGTTAAAGTGTACAAGTCTCATAGAAGCAGTTTTAATGAAGCTTAAAATGAATTCCGAATTTTGAACCTTAATAACTCTTCACTGTTAAAATAATTTTTTAGCCATTTTTTGGCAATCTTCATTTTTGCAATCTTTATTAACCGATTAAACGCCGTAAGCGCCATATGGCGCGAGACCTTACATCCTTCGCCACACAAAAATATATAAAATGAACCGTTACGAGCTAACAGCCCCGGTTGGGTTCTGCACATGCCTAGTAGACTAGAGAACGTCACAAAAATGATTATTTCCGGTTGATGCATCGTGCAACAAAAATCCTGCGCGGTTGAACGCCATTTTTGTTGGTCGAGCTTTTTTTAAAAACTGCTCAAAGATGCTCTCCTGTGAGGACGTTATTTCTCAACTTTTAGCCGACGATTCTGGCGATTCTGGGTCAGATTCATTTGGGGAAGAAGGTGAAGACATCTATGCATACCGAGGAAACACTCTGGATCCAGTTGCTCTAAGAGAAGAGGCGCGCTTGGATGGACTTCTCGATTGTAAGTTTCTTCTAACCTTAGCGCTTCATAGCCTTTGTTTACCATAGTCAACTGAGAGTGTACTATTGCCAAATACTAGCTTATTCTGTTGGTATTCCAAATTCAGACAGGATAGTTATAGAAAAAAAGTTATAGCCAAGAGTGTAGGTTGGAGTTGTTGAGTTGTTGATGTTGATTTTCATTTGAATTTGAATTTTCAAATGTTGACCACAAACTTGATATATATATATATCTTGTTTTTCCCACCCTCCCCACTACTTTTCCTACAGCATCAGATGATGAGAGTGGAGATGAGGCATCTATGACTCCTTTTGTTACATTGGAGGATGAGGATGCCTTGCCTGAAGTCTCTACAGGGCGTGGGAACATGACTGGTGCTAGAGTTGTGCGAGGGAGAGGCGGGCGAGGGAGTACTGGCCGAGGGAGAGGCGGGCGAGGGAGTACTGGCCAAGGGGGAAGCAGCTCAAGTGGTAGTGGAGTCGTAAGTGTTGCTAGTGGTCCTCCAAAAGGTACTGGTAGTAGGCGGGCCAGAGGTTATAGGCGTGTGCGAGCATCTGGCACTGGTTCTGTCCGAGCATCTGGCACTGGTTCTGCCCAAGTATCTGGCACTGGTTCTAGGCTAACTGAGGTCACAGGTAAGTGGGAAATAAAGGAGCCAACTCCTTTGAAATTGGACTATACAGCAACAGCTGGTCCAACTTCTTCATTGCTTGGTGCATCAAGTACATTTTTAGATGCATTTTACCTTTTTTTTACTCTTGAAGTGTGGGAACTCCTAGTAGCAGAGACGAACAGTTACGTTTCTAGGATGGCTAGTCTCTCCAGGCCATGGGTAGATACTAATATAGAGGAAATGAAAGCTTTTGTAGGAATGTTGATAATAATGGGAGTTTCCACACTTCCATACTTAGAATTGTACTGGTCCACTAATCACTCGGATTTGTCTGGATCTTTCGTTCGTAAAGTAATGCCTAGGACTCGGTTTTTGGAGCTAATGCGTTATGTACATGTAAATTCTATTGATGGTTTGTTGGTTACAAAGGGTAACCTGAATTATGATCGGCTTTATAAGGTAAGGAAGTTATTAGATTTGATTACTCCTAAGTTTGAGAGTGAATATACCTTGCATCAAGAGCTTAGTATTGATGAAGCTATGATTCCCTTTCAAGGTAGGCTTGGCTTCAAACAGTATATGAAGGACAAACCAATAAAATGGGGGATAAAAGTGTTCGTCCTTTGTGATGCTAGGAATGGGTACATTTATCGGTTGCAGATTTATACAGGTAAGAACGTGGAAGTAGCTGATAAAACTGGTTTGTGTAGTAGAGTTGTTTTAGATTTGTTAGAAGGATTAGAACATAAGAACTTCCATGTGTACATGGACAATTATTATACTAGTCCTAATTTATTTCAAACGCTTACAAGTAAAGGCTTTGGTGCATGTGGTACAGCTAGGTATACTAGGAGGAACTTTCCTCCAGATTTAGTAACAAAAGCTTCGATTAGAAATAGAGGTTATTATGATTATAGGTCTAATGGTGCACTCCTGGCTTTAGTTTGGGTAGATAAACGGTCAATCTACATGATAACTAATATACATCCCGCGGAAAATAATTTAGTACCTCCTACTGTAAAAAGGCGCAAAATTGATGGTTCTAGAGAGGATCTGCCATGTCCCCCATGTTTGCCTGATTATCAGTCATTCATGAGAGGTGTGGACAGAGCAGATCAGAGAATAGGCTACTATAATTTGGGTAGAAAGTCTAGGAGATGGTGGAAAAGGTTTTTTTCGTATTTGATAGAAGCTTGTTTATTGAATTCATTTATTTTGTTTTCTTCTGTCCGAGCTCCAATATCAGTAAGGAAGGGTAATTATCTAGAAGCTAGGATTGTTCTAGCTAAATCTTTGATTGGTTCTTTCTCTTCTCGGCAGCGTGCAGGTCAACGTTGTAGTCAGGCAAATAGTCAGCTAGATCGCCTCAATTTAAAACTAGGTCATTTCCCACAGTGCTGTGCAAAGAAGCGCTGTGTAGTTTGCATTAGTAAAGGTTACAGGCATGAGGCAAGGTCCCAGTGTTGTTTTTGTAAGGTTCCTTTGTGTGGTGGATCAACAGGCCGTGACTGTTTTCGTAAATACCATACCTTGGTGGACTATCAGTAATGTTTATGCACCCCCTGCTCCTTTCTGTGCTTCTCTCTTGTTCCCTGCTCCTTCGTCTACTTCTCTCTTGTTCCCTGCCCCTTCGTCTACTTCTCTCGTTCCCTGTCCCTTCGTCTACTTCTCTCGTCTCTCCAGTATTCAAGTGTTATTCTTATCCTGGTATCTCATGTTTGTGTAGAATAAAAACATGGTGAAATATCATGCCGGAGACCAAGCAAGCTATACCCAAGACTGAGCAAGTTCTACTCTACCCGTGACAGCAAGACCGGAGCTCTACCCAAGACACTCCCTTACATAATTGTGTTTTATATTATGGTTTTATTCTAGTATGTGTTAGCATTTTCACTCTCTTATAATTTGTTTTTTGTATTATTATGTGTTAGCATTTTGATGGGGAAAACAACCCACTGGCTTTGCAGCTGGTAGAGGGTTTGTAAATAGATGCTCCATCTTGTGTTGGCATTATAATGTGTGTATAATAGTGTGAAAATATGAAAATATTCACCCCCAAGAAGATGACAAGGTTTTATAATGCTGGTTAGTTCTGCCCAGTTGGTAAGGAAGGCTCGATTTTTTTAACAGGAAGTAGAGCTATCATGTGGCTGAATATGACCCAAGTTTCATGGGTGGAGTCCCTGCAGAACGGAAGATATAAAAATAATAAGTAAAATACCTCGTTAATTCATGAATAATTTGCCCGCGGGTACTAGGAATACGGCGTGCAATCGGTTAAGTATGAGTATGTAAAATATAAGTGACATTGAGTGTACTAAAGTCCAGAATTCACTGCCGACACATACCTACCTGGTCTGATCCTATCTCACATGAATATTAACTTTCTGCTCTAGCTAAATCAACACTGTATAGGTGTAGATTAACCACACCAAGAATGGGGGAAATTCACTTAGTGGTTGCTGAGTAATCATTCTTTAAGTACTTTCAGTCATCTGGATTTGTGCAGTTTTACCTTAGGTGGTACAAAGTTAATAGCATTTTTATTTGGAAGATATATCTAATTAGTATTTCCACTGATTTAGTTTTCTGAAGTTAAGATATTTTATTTTTTATTTTGATGGTTATTTTGATGGTCATTTCGGGCACTTATGATGTCAAGCACTATATAAGCTTCCAGTTTGATAGGGCGAGAGAGAAATGAAATGATTTAACAAAAGGATGAGAATTGCGACTGCTACTATTTCGTTTCATCTAGAGTTTGCTGTCTCATCTGGAAGTTCTGCCGAGGAAAGCTATGGAGACACCTGTGCTGTAGAGAATGCTCCTGGATGGAGGGAGACACCTGTGCTTGCTGAGAACAACTCCCCGAGTCCCTTCTCTGTACAGAATGCTCCTGGATGGAGACACCTGTGCTTGCTGAGAACAACTCCCTGAGCCCCTTCTCTGTAGAGAATGCTCCTGGATGGAGACAACTGTGCTTGCTGAGAACAACTCCCCAAGTCCCTTCTCTGTAGAGAATGCTCCTGGATGGAGACACCTGTGCTTGCTGAGAACAACTCCCCGAGTCCCTTCTCTGTAGAGAATGCTTCTGGATGGAGACACCTGTGCTTGCTGAGAACAACTCCCCAAGTCCCTTCTCTGTAGAGAATGCTCCTGGATGGAGACACCTGTGCTTGCTGAGAACAACTCCCCGAGTCCCCTCTCTGTAGAGAATGCTCCTGGATGGAGACACCGGTGCTTGCTGAGAACAACTCCCCAAGTCCCTTCTCTGTAGAGAATGCTCCTGGATGGAGAGACCTGTGCTTGCTGAGAACAACTCCCCGAGTCCCTTCTCTGTAGAGAATGCTCCTGGATGGAGATACCTGTGCTTGCTGAGAACAACTCCCCAAGTCCCTTCTCTGTAGAGAATGCTCCTGGATGGAGACACCTGTGCTTTCTGAGAACAACTCCCCGAGTCCCCTCTCTGTAGAGAATTCTCCTGGATGGAGACACCAGTGCTTGCTGAGAACAACTCCCTGAGTCCCCTCTCTGTAGAGAATTCTCCTGGATGGAGACACCTGTGTTAGCTGAGAACAACTCCCTGAGTCCCTTCTCTGTAGAGAATGCTCCTGGATGGAGACACCTGTGCTTGCTGAGAACAACTCCCCAAGCCCCTTCTCTGTAGAGAATGCTCCTGGATGGAGACACCGGTGTTTGCTGAGAACAGCTCCCCAAGCCCCTTCTCTGTAGAGAATGCTCCTGGATGGAGACACATGTGCTTGCTGAGAACAGCTCCCCAAGCCCCTTCTCTGTAGAGAATGCTCCTGGATGGAGACACCGGTGCTTGCTGAGAACAGCTCCCCAAGCCCCTTCTCTGTAGAGAATGTTCCTGGATGGAGACACATGTGCTTGCTGAGAACAGCTCCCCAAGCCCCTTCTCTGTAGAGAATGCTCCTGGATGGAGACACCGGTGCTTGCTGAGAACAGCTCCCCAAGCCCCTTCTCTGTAGAGAATGCTCCTGGATGGAGACACATGTGCTTGCTGAGAACAGCTCCCCAAGCCCCTTCTCTGTAGAGAATGCTCCTGGATGGAGACACCGGTGCTTGCTGAGAACAGCTCCCCAAGCCCCTTCTCTGTAGAGAATGCTCCTGGATGGAGACACATGTGCTTGCTGAGAACAGCCCCCCAAGCCCCTTCTCTCTAGAGAATGCTCCTGGATGGAGACACATGTGCTTGCTGAGAACAGCTCCCCAAGCCCCTTCTCTGTAGAGAATGCTCCTGGATGGATTTGCTTGCTGTAAGTTGTGTTGTAGACATGTGGAGCAACATAACGGTGAGTGGAGCAACATAACGGTGCATTGCTTATGTTTGCTTGAGGGTGGTTGGGTGCTGTCGCCATCAATGCCACGTCTTCCACAGACGACAAAATTACTAGGGATATCCCCAGTTCATCTGCGGATATCCACGTATACCCAATGTCCCCTCCGCCAGTGTCCCCTCCGCCAGAGTATCTGGGCATTACAAAGTTACTCGAGATATGCACGGCTCATTCGCGGGTGTCCACACATCCTCCCATGTCCTCTCTGTCAGAGTACCCAACCGCGTGGATGATCCATGGAAATCCTTAGTCACTTGCTCGGCCATGGATGACATGCGATTGATGACGGACGTGCATGGTTAGCCTACCTCAATGGAGCCGATGTTTGTGGGAAATTGCAGCTCATTATCCTGCACTGCATATGAGCTCGCCTAAGAGGGTTAAGTTATCGAGTTCTCCAAAGGTACATAAATATATATTCAGTGTGTGTATCATATATTTGTCCCTTCAAGAGAATCACGAATAAATTTAATTCTATTGTCTCCATTGGTGTATCTATTCACCACTAAAGACACGGGGAAGACTTGGTGGAGTTTTTCTGCTGTCCCACTTCCTGAAAGTCATCCGCACAACTCACTCAGCACTCCAGGTGTGAAGCTGCTCTAATTATAGGCAATTATGGCTCCGCCTACCTATGTATGTACAGTACCAGTCAAAAATAACTTTACGTTGCATTTTAGAACAACGTACGTACAACGTTTTGAAAGCAAGCGTTGCATCTGCGTGTCTTACTGTTTTTCCTAGCATCCTTCGAAAAAGTAGCGTGCATTCTGCAGCTGGTACACATGCGTTGCGCACTAAAAAGAAATTAAACGTTCACATGATGCATTTAGTCGCACGCTTGAGTAAATCAGTTTGAGTAAATCAGTTAGCTTACAGCTCTCTTTCTCGCGCTATGGTGTACTCGCCCTACAAAAAGCTGAACTTCAACCTAAGGCTTGAAACAACCAACACTTGCCAAGATATTGATGGACTCGGTGAAACTAGGTAGGGCAACCCGAGCTTCCTGAGGCACTACCTGCGATCCCACACGATCTTTTGTTCAATGAGGAAATCGGCTTAAGTGCAGGTAAGTTTTAGAAAATTGGTACCTCACAAGGAATATGAAGTCAGTAACCTGAAATGCCTTTCTTCATTACAAAAACTATACTATATTGCAGTGCAGTAACTTTGTTTAACTAGGCTGACGAGATGATGGCCTACCAAGTACAGTAGAGGCTTTCTTCAAAGCAATGATTATTCTTTGAGAGCCATCGTTTGGTGTAGGAGAGACACCTCATGGTTGGACATTGCATGGCAGTTCATTTTGCCAAAGCGAACAAGGTATAATCCTTTGGCTTGTGAGTGCTTACATGTTTGAGATGACACTGGGTGATGTATAAGCACACTAAACTTGCATGCCAGGGCTCAACTCTGGTGGACCTAAAGTAAGCAGGTTTCTTGTTCAAATCTAATTTTTTTAAAACATGTATTTTGTCTCCCTTCCACACTCCAGGTCAAGAGGTTGGAGTGGGCATGGCAATTTGTCGGCAAGGCATTTGAGAATATCATCTGGTTCGACAAGTGTACTGTGCAGCTTGTGATACACAGGCAGTTTTGTTGAGAAGTGATTCCTCACATCAATAGCAGTGTTATTGGGTATTGATAATGTGTATTTCAATGTATGTAACATCTTTGTGTGTGGTTTGGTGCAGTAGTTGTTATCTGACAATATTGACAAGGCAAGTAATGTCCTGTTACTGGTGTAGGTGTAAAGCTAGTTGTGGTTTTGTATCTTCTGGCCCAGTTTGACATCTCCATCCTCAGAATTGCGCATTTATAAACCACAGACATCCAACACCTAAAATGCTATTAGCCACAATAGTTGCTGACTAGCTTCCCCCTTTTGGAGCCAAACCCCCCCACCCCCCCTCCCCCCTCCCCAAACAGGATACACTGCATAATGGTAAGTTCTCATGCATCCAAAATATCGAACAGTAACCTGAATTATTAAGACGTAACCATCTAGCAAGCCACTGTACATATAATCCTGGCTCTTTGACAAACGTAGAAGTACAGAAGACTTCATTAAATTCAAGACCTTTCTGTGTGAACTAACTTTAGCTCGTCATATTCTGATCAAGCTCAAGTGAAAATAGAGCTACTCAGATCGTCAATCAGATGGTCATTAAGATGCATTGACGAAGACCGAAGTATTTGGGTAGAAACGTTGGCAAAAAAGCACAAATATCAAAAGAATTAGCACTGAAGTAGCTAGTAACAAAACCTAAGCATTAATCAAATCTATGCTACACTGAAACCAGCAAGTAAAATTTATGCTGACTAGTTGAGACACAAAATCCTAAAAGTACCTCCAACACATCAAGAGCAAGCACTAGGGGAGAGGGACTTACTTCTTTTAGGAATAGTATTCTTCAGATATTTTCTGAACATCATCAGTTATACAAGCCAGCTACCTAAACTGGCCAGCTGCTGAAATGCTACCTAAATAGAACTGCCTGCCCATTACAAATGCGCGCGTATTCTATTTATCACATGTACAAGATCGAGGTAAAATAAAACAACGGTGCGTTGCAAGGTTCGTGTGTACTGTTATCCGTGCGTTCTTAAATGGATGATCGTGCGTTGCTTTTTAAACGCTCGAGCGTACCACGTACGCTGTAAAGAAACGCAACATAAAGTTATTTTTGACTGCTACTGTATTGTTCGTGCCCGTGCCGACGTCAATATTGCAATAATCTGTCCTTAGGCATAGAGGTTATCTAGCACAGGGTGCGATATCTGTCAACACTTTTCTTGTGGTCGTTTTCCGATAATTAAATAAAAAAGTTATAACCCCCCCCCCCCCCCCCCCCCACCCCCCACAAATTAAGTGAGTGGTCAATCAATGATCCTACCAGTCCTCACTTACATAAATTAGTGTTATCTAATCAATACGATATTTTGGCTTCGATTCCTACTATATATGTACAGCGTATCATCACTACCAAAGGACTGCCCTTCTATTCACCAATTACATGTCCTTTACCTGAAGTAGTTGCTGAGGAAGATCCAGTATACCACCGGAGCAAACGTGGCCACATAGATTGCATTGGTGCTGAGCGTAATGCTACAAATGCAGAGACAATAATATGGTGGATTATATTATATTATATTAATATAGCGTAGAATCAATATGCTTAGCTACAGTCAGTCAGTGTAGGCTCAAATGAGGACCAAAATCAGTATTGAACTGGGAAGGTCGTGCGAATGTCTAACACCAAGGCATAACCACATGTATTCAAACCTGTAGCACTAGCAACATGCTCCAATCCAGTGCGATACTGATCCAGTGTGTTACATTAGAACTACTTCAACCTGCCTCAACCCAGTGTGATATTGGTCAAGTATATGTCCCCATACAGCTATTGTCAACCTTCAACCTGCCTCAACCCAGTGTGATGTTGGTCCAGTATGTGTCCCTATAGAACTATTGGCAACCTACAGTACTTCACCTGCCTTAACCCAGTGTGATGTTGGTCCAGTGTGTGTCCCCACAGAACTATTGGCAACCTACAGTACTTCATCCTGCCTTAACCCAGTGTGATGTTGGTCCAGTGTGTGTCCCCATAGAACTATTAGCAACCTACTTCATCCTGCCTTACCCAGTGTGATGATGGTCCAGTGTGTGTCGTAGAACTATTGGCAATGACTTCATCCTGCATCAACCCAGTGTGATTTTGGTCAAGAGTGTGTCCCCCTAGAACTATTGGCAACCTACTTCATCCTGCCTCAACCTGGTGTGATGTTGGTCCAGTGTGTGTCCCCATAGAGCTATTGCCAACCTACTTAAACCTACTTCCACCCAATGTGTTGCTGACACAGTGCCTGTTCAGGCATGTTTATGGCCTTGCCAAAATGAAAGTGTATTGGAAGTGCATCTAATCATGAACAACGTGAATTCTAGTCGATGCACCTCAGTCGTGTCCACAATGACATTTCAATAAATTACATGTGCAAATAAAATTAATAATAAAAAAAGTTCTTGTCTTCTTGTCTTGTGGATGAGCTGAGCTACCTACAGACCTAAAGAAGACCCATGCTGCAGAACAGAAAGAGCCTAAGGGAACAGCAGCATCGTCGAAGGAAGATACTTCTTGAATCCCACGGTGGAAAAAACCCAGGAAGAATACATTAGCTATAACAATAGCTATAGCAAAACAAAAACATCAACAACAACAAAACAGGAGGTATTCTTTAGCTACTTATGTCGGTAGCTACAGTGTAAGTTAGTCGAACTTATGCCCTTCAGTTCCTAGCAAGTACCACATGATTAGTATTTTAGTTTTCTCCGAGCTTGGACTGGCAGCCATAGCGAGGGCCAAGTTCTATTTAACACACAATTGGGTGGTTATTTTAACACCTTATTGGATCACTCTGTAGTGATTCAAACACCCTCTGGGGGTGTACTGGGACGCACATTTCCGCATTCCAATCAAGTGTGGACGTGGTGAATATGCGATTCAATGCGTACCTAATGGACATTGGCCATGCAGTGTGGACAGGCATAGTCCACATGCACACCTTGCTCCAGTCCCATATCCCACTAGAATATGTGGACAGGCATAGTCCACATGCACACCTTGCTCCAGTCCCATATCCCACTAGAATATGTGGACAGGCGTAGTCCACATGCACACCTTGCTCCAGTCCCATATCCCACTAGAATATATATCTTCCCACATTCATTTTGTCTAAAAATGGTTAGTCGCGACCAATCACAAAACATTCCACTTGTGTCAGCATGCATGCACATGCAGAAAATAATATTAAGGTGTTTTTTTAAAACTTGAATAATACATATTGAAGAGAAAGTATGTAGTACCATATTCCAGCATTTCCTGAGACGGGCTTGTCTTTGCCAGTGAACCACAAGAAGCTCCCAATGGCTTGGAATGTGTTGACCAAGGAGAGAAATAGGGCATAGCGGTAGAAGGACTTCTTGGCTGAACATGACATCAACAAGAAGAAGAACACCTTTCATTTCAACCCTTCCAGGAATTGGAAATGTTTACGGGTGGTATAATTATTATGGTCTTGTCGAGCATGTACTTACATGCGCAGTAGTCATATAACTATAGTCAAGTATACTTGTATATACTTACAGGCTCAGTCCAAGGGAACAAACAGGGGGGGGAAGAATTAAAATTAAAAATAATTATAACTAATTGACTCCCTGATGTTGACATCTGTGGCTCCAAGAAGAGTGAAGGGAGGTACAAAGTTTAATTAAAATGGTAGGCATTTATTATTAATACAAATTTAAAAAAAAGTTTTAATATTAGCCTATGGCCTTCGTTTTGTACATAAAAAGAATGGAGATACACACACACCATACACACTCACACCATACACACTCACAAAAAAAACTAACAGAAGAGGACAAGACATAGAGAAAAGGTCCGAGAGTTTATAATTCTTACATGGCAGATTCCAGCGGTCATAATATCCTAGAATGAAGACTGTGAAAATTGCTGCGTAGGCCTACAGGAACCACAAGAATGACATAATTAAACTAGCAACATCCCCTGGAGCTGCTGCCGGGAATACTGTAGTTCATGGAAACACATCGAGAGAACGCATAAAATAAACCAGCCTCCCTTCACACGACTATGAGCACATCCTTGATACCTACGTACTATGGCAAACGCGATCGACGTGACGAACAGAAATATCATTCCTCCATGAGTAAAGAACTTGTAATTTTCACAGACCAGATGGTGAGGATTGAAAAACTCTAATATACCCTGCGAAGAAGAAGACAAATTATTATTTTTATTTTTAAATATCATATATATATATATATATATATGTAATAGAAAAGTACTTTTCTATTACTACTATTCAATAGCTCTGCTTTAACACAGCATTGAGCACTATTTGTAGCCTTCATCAGCAAACTACCTTCTAAGTATATATATAAATATATATAGAAGTGGGTTGTTTCATGTGCAAATAAGGTATATTAGAAGCATACATTTATAGGGTCACACCATTACTACATGTAGCAAAGCTCATCTTCATCAGCAACTGTAAAACTAGGACATTCAACCTTAAACACACGGCAATAGTCTCGGTGAATATCATTACACACTTAGTAATAATCTCACGCAATTGGTATCATTAAAAAAAAACATACTTAGGGGGGGATTACATCATTAAATATACATGATTCATTAACAGTCTAACCTCGGCTATGGTGAATACGACGGATATGCTTGCTATGGCAGCCACAGAGCTTACTAGTCTGCTATTGCTGTTGCCACAGAGCTCTGCAGAACATGCGTAGTGTGTGTGTGTGTGGATAGAATTTGAACATTAGGACCAAAACTCACAAAACACGCACAATAATAATGACCATACATAGCCCTGAATATAAACACAATGTAGGCCACTAGAGGCCCAGTTGCCCATAGATACGCTACTCGTGTGGATGGGGAGTACAAAGGGTGGGAGTATGTCGGCCAACTCTTGTCAGGTTTTCTTGAACTGGTGTCGGACACTGCAATTCTAATCAGCCAGCCAATTTTTTAATTTTTTATTCGACGGTGTGTCATTCAGCTCAAATCATTCCTCTCCGCAGATGAGTATTTCTTTATGTGATGCACATCTTCTGACCAGGCTATGAAATAGTTTCCTCCTCTTTTCTCCTTGTAGGGGAGATAGGTATATACAGTGTGTACATATTTGCATGAAATGGATACCAGAGAAGAGATAAAAGATCAAGAAGAACAAGGTTAGGAGAAGCCTTTTGAACTTTGTGAAGCACTTATTTCTAAATCTGAAAAAATATATCCCAAAGCACCATAATAATTATGTAGAACACATATGTATGTACATTCCACCATCTTCAAAGACAAGACTAAAGTGTGTGATATTATGTTCTTTGCAACATAACATAAATCATCTGGGGGAAATCCCTCCCCCCAAAAGGATGGATTTGCTAACCTGGTTCATCTATGAACATGTATGCATGAAAAAACGTGAAACAACACCCGATATTTTTGTTCTGGCCGGCCGGATGCGTTGTGGATTAATCATCCCTTCATGTAACAGAACAATAAAATAACTATGAACTCTTCCAGCCTTGTGTTTGTTACGATGTTCCAATAAATTTACAGAGTTAAAAGTAGCAAGCTGAGAGTGGAATGAAGAAATCTTTGCATGGAATTTGACCAGTCTCAGTATCTGTTCAAGCACTTTCCCAAGAGTTTGAATAGCGAGACTGCGATGCTGCAACCCTGGAAACAAACTAATAAAGTGCATGCAGGCATGTTGTGCATGTAGTACATGTGCATGTACAGTACACATGTGGTCCATGTAGTGCATATACACATGTAATATACTGTATGTAGTGCATATACATGTACACATGTAGTATATGTAGTACATATACACATGTAGATGTAGTGCATGTACACATACATGTGTGCATGTACACATGTAGTATATGTAGTGCATGCACACATGTAGTATATGTAGTGCATGCACACATGTAGTATATGTAGTGCATGCACACATGTAGTATATGTAGTGCATATACACATGTAGTACATGTATATGTAGTGCATGCACACATGTGGTATATGTAGTGCATGCAAACATGTGGTATATGTAGTGCATGCACACATGTAGTACATGTAGTGCATGCACACATGTAGTATATGTAGTGCATGCACACATGTGGTATATGTAGTGCATGCAAACATGTAGTACATGTAGTGCATGCACACATGTAGTATATGTAGTGCATGCACACATGTAGTATATGTAGTGCATATACACATGTAGTACATGTATATGTAGTGCATGCACACATGTGGTATATGTAGTGCATGCAAACATGTGGTATATGTAGTGCATGCACACATGTGGTATATGTAGTGCATGCAAACATGTGGTATATGTAGTGCATGCACACATGTGGTACATGTAGTGCATGCACACATGTAGTACATGTAGTGCATGCACACATGTGGTATATGTAGTGCATGCAAACATGTGGTATATGTAGTGCATGCACACATGTAGTACATGTAGTGCATGCACACATGTAGTATATGTAGTGCATGCACACATGTAGTATATGTAGTTCATGCACACATGTACTATATGTAGTGCATGCACACATGTAGTACATATATATACACATGTAGTATATGTAGTGCATGCACACATGTAGTATATGTAGTGCATGCACACATGTAGTGTATGTCGTACTGTACTAGTGTTGCAGCTATAGGGGGTGTGACTAACCCACTGATGCCTGAAGAACAGTGCGCACAAAGTGTGGGCATAGCACCAGTCAGTGCTGCAGACACACGAGCAGTGACCTGGGAAATGCTGCCGAGCAGCGTTGCTGCCGAATATTTGCACTAGCACATACCACCCACACAGAATCATTACAATTAATCCACAAGCACTGCTGGCATGTCTGTTTGTGTCTGCTCCACCACATGTAAGTCATGCACAGGAGGCCAAGTGTAGCTGGCAACTCATTTAAAATAGCAAGAAATCCATCACAAGGTCCTGCACCAAGACATGGATGGTTACTTACTGAGTTCTTGAAGGAGACTGCGCGAGTATAATACTTATAGAGAGGAAACAAAAGAAAAGAAATAGAAACAAGACATGTGTTATATATATATATATTATACATACAGTACAACTCAGTTATTCAGCAGGCCAAGGACTAACTACCTTGCAGATGACTGAGTTCATTATATATGCCATGAATTTAATTAACTTTTTTAAGTTCACTCACTGAAAGTAGCCCATTCTGTGTTGATGTGTATTAGTTATCCACCCAAACTCTACAAGTGTGCTGCAGGAGAGTCTGGGCTGTGTTGATGTGTATTAGTTATCCACTAAAGCTCTACAAGTGTGCCGCAGGAGAGTCTGGGCTGTGTTGATGTGTATTAGTTATCCACCCAAGCTCTACAAGTGTGCCGCAGGAGAGTCTGGGCTGTGTTGATGTGTATTAGTTATCCACTAAAGCTCTACAAGTGTGCCGCAGGAGAGTCTGGGCTGTGTTGATGTGTATTAGTTATCCACCCAAGCTCTACAAGTGTGCTGCAGGAGAGTCTGGGCTGTGTTGATGTGTATTAGTTATCCACCCAAGCTCTACAAGTGTGCTGCAGGAAAGTCTGGGCTGTGTTGATGTGTATTAGTTATCCACTAAAGCTCTACAAGTGTGCCGCAGGAGAGTCTGGGCTGTGTTGATGTATATTAGTTATCCACCCAAGCTCTACAAGTGTGCCGCAGGAGAGTCTGGGCTGTGTTGATGTGTATTAGTTATCCACCCAAGCACTACAAGTGTGCTGCAGGAGAGTCTGGGCTGTGTTGATGTGTATTAGTTATCCACCCAAGCTCTACAAGTGTGCCGCAGGAGAGTCTGGGCTGTGTTGATGTGTATTAGTTATCCACCCAAGCTCTACAAGTGTGCCACAGGAGAGTCTGGGCTGTGTTGATGTGTATTAGTTATCCACCCAAGCTCTACAAGTGTGCCGCAGGAGAGTCTGGGCTGTGTTGATGTGTATTAGTTATCCACCCAAGCACTACAAGTGTGCTGCAGGAGAGTCTGGGCTGTGTTGATGTGTATTAGTTATCCACCCAAGCTCTACAAGTGTGCCGCAGGAGAGTCTGGGCTGTGTTGATGTGTATTAGTTATCCACCCAAGCTCTACAAGTGTGCCACAGGAGAGTCTGGGCTGTGTTGATGTGTATTAGTTATCCACCCAAGCTCTACAAGTGTGCCGCAGGAGAGTCTGGGCTGTGTTGATGTGTATTAGTTATCCACCCAAGCTCTACAAGTGTGCCGCAGGAGAGTCTGGGCTGTGTTGATGTGTATTAGTTATCCACCCAAGCTCTACAAGTGTGCCGCAGGAGAGTCTGGGCTGTGTTGATGTGTATTAGTTATCCACCCAAGCTCTACAAGTGTGCTGATGCAGGAGAGTCTGGGCTGTGTTGATGTGTATTAGTTATCCACCCAAGCACTACAAGTGTGCCGCAGGAAAGTCTGGGAAGCTGCCCTAGGAAGCTTAGTTGACTTGGCCTGTTGATATCCAGTAGACTATTTAGTGGAACAAGAGTTAGAATATACTTGAGAGTTCCTACTAGAACAAGAACAAACAATGCTTTACCATGCTCAAAGCTTAGGTAGCTCTGAGGAAGCTACATATTAGCTAGTTGTTAATCGGAAGGTCTCCACCTGTGTTCTTTCTGTTGTTGTAAATTACAGCTGCTAAGACTACAGCTACTCATACAGGTCTAGCCTCCACAGCTACTCATACAGGTCTAGCCTCCACACAGCTACTCATACAGGTCTAGTCTCCACACAGCTACTCATACAGGTCTAGCCTCCACAGCTACTCATACAGGTCTAGCCTCCACAGCTACTCATACAGGTCTAGCCTCCACAGCTACTCATACAGGTCTAGCCTCCACACAGCTACTCATACAGGTCTAGCCTCCACAGCTACTCATACAGGTCTAGCCTCCACAGCTACTCATACAGGTCTAGCCTCCACAGCTACTCATACAGGTCTAGCCTCCACACAGCTACTCATACAGGTCTAGCCTCCACAGCTACTCATACAGGTCTAGCCTCCACACAGCTACTCATACAGGTCTAGCCTCCACAGCTACTCATACAGGTCTAGTCTCCACACAGCTACTCATACAGGTCTAGTCTCCACACAGCTACTCATACAGGTCTAGTCTCCACACAGCTACTCATACAGGTCTAGTCTCCACAGCTACTCATACAGGTCTAGCCTCCACACAGCTACTCATACAGGTCTAGTCTCCACACAGCTACTCATACAGGTCTAGTCTCCACACAGCTACTCATACAGGTCTAGCCTCCACAGCTACTCATACAGGTCTAGTCTCCACAGCTACTCATACAGGTCTAGCCTCCACAGCTACTCATACAGGTCTAGTCTCCACAGCTACTCATACAGGTCTAGTCTCCACACAGCTACTCATACAGGTCTAGCCTCCACAGCTACTCATACAGGTCTAGCCTCCACACAGCTACTCATACAGGTCTAGTCTCCACACAGCTACTCATACAGGTCTAGCCTCCACAGCTACTCATACAGGTCTAGTCTCCACACAGCTACTCATACAGGTCTAGCCTCCACACAGCTACTCATACAGGTCTAGTCTCCACACAGCTACTCATACAGGTCTAGCCTCCACAGCTACTCATACAGGTCTAGTCTCCACAGCTACTCATACAGGTCTAGCCTCCACACAGCTACTCATACAGGTCTAGCCTCCACACAGCTACTCATACAGGTCTAGCCTCCACACAGCTACTCATACAGGTCTAGTCTCCACAGCTACTCATACAGGTCTAGCCTCCACACAGCTACTCATACAGGTCTAGCCTCCACACAGCTACTCATACAGGTCTAGTCTCCACACAGCTACTCATACAGGTCTAGTCTCCACACAGCTACTCATACAGGTCTAGTCTCCACACAGCTACTCATACAGGTCTAGCCTCCACACAGCTACTCATACAGGTCTAGCCTCCACAGCTACTCATACAGGTCTAGCCTCCACAGCTACTCATACAGGTCTAGCCTCCACAGCTACTCATACAGGTCTAGTCTCCACACAGCTACTCATACAGGTCTAGCCTCCACACAGCTACTCATACAGGTCTAGTCTCCACAGCTACTCATACAGGTCTAGCCTCCACACAGCTACTCATACAGGTCTAGTCTCCACACAGCTACTCATACAGGTCTAGTCTCCACACAGCTACTCATACAGGTCTAGTCTCCACAGCTACTCATACAGGTCTAGCCTCCACAGCTACTCATACAGGTCTAGCCTCCACACAGCTACTCATACAGGTCTAGTCTCCACACAGCTACTCATACAGGTCTAGTCTCCACACAGCTACTCATACAGGTCTAGTCTCCACACAGCTACTCATACAGGTCTAGTCTCCACACAGCTACTCATACAGGTCTAGCCTCCACACAGCTACTCATACAGGTCTAGCCTCCACAGCTACTCATACAGGTCTAGCCTCCACAGCTACTCATACAGGTCTAGCCTCCACACAGCTACTCATACAGGTCTAGTCTCCTCAGCTACTCATACAGGTCTAGTCTCCACAGCTACTCATACAGGTCTAGCCTCCACAGCTACTCATACAGGTCTAGCCTCCACACAGCTACTCATACAGGTCTAGCCTCCACAGCTACTCATACAGGTCTAGCCTCCACACAGCTACTCATACAGGTCTAGCCTCCACAGCTACTCATACAGGTCTAGCCTCCACACAGCTACTCATACAGGTCTAGCCTCCACACAGCTACTCATACAGGTCTAGCCTCCACACAGCTACTCATACAGGTCTAGCCTCCACACAGCTACTCATACAGGTCTAGCCTCCACACAGCTACTCATACAGGTCTAGCCTCCACACAGCTACTCATACAGGTCTAGTCTCCACACAGCTACTCATACAGGTCTAGTCTCCACAGCTACTCATACAGGTCTAGCCTCCACAGCTACTCATACAGGTCTAGTCTCCACAGCTACTCATACAGGTCTAGCCTCCACACAGCTACTCATACAGGTCTAGCCTCCACACAGCTACTCATACAGGTCTAGCCTCCACACAGCTACTCATACAGGTCTAGTCTCCACACAGCTACTCATACAGGTCTAGTCTCCACACAGCTACTCATACAGGTCTAGCCTCCACAGCTACTCATACAGGTCTAGCCTCCACACAGCTACTCATACAGGTCTAGCCTCCACACAGCTACTCATACAGGTCTAGCCTCCACACAGCTACTCATACAGGTCTAGCCTCCACAGCTACTCATACAGGTCTAGCCTCCACACAGCTACTCATACAGGTCTAGCCTCCACAGCTACTCATACAGGTCTAGCCTCCACACAGCTACTCATACAGGTCTAGTCTCCACACAGCTACTCATACAGGTCTAGCCTCCACAGCTACTCATACAGGTCTAGTCTCCACACAGCTACTCATACAGGTCTAGCCTCCACACAGCTACTCATACAGGTCTAGCCTCCACACAGCTACTCATACAGGTCTAGTCTCCACACAGCTACTCATACAGGTCTAGTCCTCCACACAGCTACTCATACAGGTCTAGTCTCCACACAGCTACTCATACAGGTCTAGCCTCCACACAGCTACTAATACAGGTCTAGCCTCCACAGCTACTCATACAGGTCTAGTCTCCACAGCTACTCATACAGGTCTAGCCTCCACACAGCTACTCATACAGGTCTAGCCTCCACAGCTACTCATACAGGTCTAGCCTCCACACAGCTACTCATACAGGTCTAGTCTCCACACAGCTACTCATACAGGTCTAGTCTCCACACAGCTACTCATACAGGTCTAGCCTCCACAGCTACTCATACAGGTCTAGTCTCCACACAGCTACTCATACAGGTCTAGCCTCCACACAGCTACTCATACAGGTCTAGTCTCCACAGCTACTCATACAGGTCTAGTCTCCACAGCTACTCATACAGGTCTAGCCTCCACACAGCTACTCATACAGGTCTAGTCTCCACAGCTACTCATACAGGTCTAGTCTCCACACAGCTACTCATACAGGTCTAGCCTCCACACAGCTACTCATACAGGTCTAGTCTCCACAGCTACTCATACAGGTCTAGTCTCCACAGCTACTCATACAGGTCTAGCCTCCACACAGCTACTCATACAGGTCTAGTCTCCACACAGCTACTCATACAGGTCTAGTCCTCCACACAGCTACTCATACAGGTCTAGCCTCCACACAGCTACTCATACAGGTCTAGCCTCCCACAGCTACTCATACAGGTCTAGTCTCCACAGCTACTCATACAGGTCTAGTCCTCCACCAGCTACTCATACAGGTCTAGCCTCCACACAGCTACTCATACAGGTCTAGTCTCCACAGCTACTCATACAGGTCTAGCCTCCCACAGCTACTCATACAGGTCTAGTCTCCACAGCTACTCATACAGGTCTAGTCTCCACAGCTACTCATACAGGTCTAGCCTCACACAGCTACTCATACAGGTCTAGCCTCCACACAGCTACTCATACAGGTCTAGTCTCCACAGCTACTCATACAGGTCTAGCCTCCACAGCTACTCATACAGGTCTAGCCTCCACACAGCTACTCATACAGGTCTAGCCTCCACACAGCTACTCATACAGGTCTAGCCTCCACAGCTACTCATACAGGTCTAGTCTCCACACAGCTACTCATACAGGTCTAGTCTCCACAGCTACTCATACAGGTCTAGTCCTCCACACAGCTACTCATACAGGTCTAGCCTCCACACAGCTACTCATACAGGTCTAGCCTCCACACAGCTACTCATACAGGTCTAGTCTCCACACAGCTACTCATACAGGTCTAGTCTCCACAGCTACTCATACAGGTCTAGTCTCCACAGCTACTCATACAGGTCTAGCCTCCACACAGCTACTCATACAGGTCTAGTCTCCACACAGCTACTCATACAGGTCTAGCCTCCACAGCTACTCATACAGGTCTAGTCCTCCACAGCTACTCATACAGGTCTAGTCTCCACAGCTACTCATACAGGTCTAGCCTCCACACAGCTACTCATACAGGTCTAGCTCTCCACAGCTACTCATACAGGTCTAGTCTCCACAGCTACTCATACAGGTCTAGCCTCCACAGCTACTCATACAGGTCTAGTCTCCACAGCTACTCATACAGGTCTAGCCTCCACACAGCTACTCATACAGGTCTAGTCTCACACAGCTACTCATACAGGTCTAGCCTCCACACAGCTACTCATACAGGTCTAGCCTCCACAGCTACTCATACAGGTCTAGCCTCCACAAGCTACTCATACAGGTCTAGCCTCCCACAGCTACTCATACAGGTCTAGCCTCCACAGCTACTCATACAGGTCTAGCCTCCACAGCTACTCATACAGGTCTAGTCTCCACACAGCTACTCATACAGGTCTAGCCTCCACACAGCTACTCATACAGGTCTAGCCTCCACACAGCTACTCATACAGGTCTAGTCCTCCACAGCTACTCATACAGGTCTAGCCTCCACAGCTACTCATACAGGTCTAGCCTCCACAGCTACTCATACAGGTCTAGCCTCCACAGCTACTCATACAGGTCTAGCCTCCACCAGCTACTCATACAGGTCCTAGTCCTCCACACAGCTACTCATACAGGTCTAGCCTCCACAGCTACTCATACAGGTCTAGTCTCCACACAGCTACTCATACAGGTCTAGCCTCCACAAGCTACTCATACAGGTCTAGTCCTCCACACAGCTACTCATACAGGTCTAGCCTCCAACAGCTACTCATACAGGTCTAGTCCTCCACACAGCTACTCATACAGGTCTAGCCTCCACACAGCTACTCATACAGGTCTAGTCTCCACACAGCTACTCATACAGGTCTAGTCCTCCACAAGCTACTCATACAGGTCTAGTCTCCACAGCTACTCATACAGGTCTAGCCTCCACACAGCTACTCATACAGGTCTAGTCCTCCACAGCTACTCATACAGGTCTAGTCTCCACACAGCTACTCATACAGGTCTAGTCCTCCACACAGCTACTCATACAGGTCTAGCCTCCACACAGCTACTCATACAGGTCTAGTCTCCACAGCTACTCATACAGGTCTAGTCTCCACAGCTACTCATACAGGTCTAGCCTCCCACAGCTACTCATACAGGTCTAGTCTCCACAGCTACTCATACAGGTCTAGTCTCCACACAGCTACTCATACAGGTCTAGTCTCCACAGCTACTCATACAGGTCTAGCCTCCACACAGCTACTCATACAGGTCTAGTCTCCACAGCTACTCATACAGGTCTAGTCTCCACAGCTACTCATACAGGTCTAGTCTCCACAGCTACTCATACAGGTCTAGCCTCCACACAGCTACTCATACAGGTCTAGTCTCCACACAGCTACTCATACAGGTCTAGCCTCCACAGCTACTCATACAGGTCTAGCCTCCACAGCTACTCATACAGGTCTAGCCTCCACAGCTACTCATACAGGTCTAGCCTCCACACAGCTACTCATACAGGTCTAGTCCTCCACACAGCTACTCATACAGGTCTAGCCTCCACACAGCTACTCATACAGGTCTAGCCTCCACAGCTACTCATACAGGTCTAGTCTCCACACAGCTACTCATACAGGTCTAGTCTCCACACAGCTACTCATACAGGTCTAGCCTCCACAGCTACTCATACAGGTCTAGTCTCCAACAGCTACTCATACAGGTCTAGCCTCCACAGCTACTCATACAGGTCTAGCCTCCACACAGCTACTCATACAGGTCTAGTCTCCACACAGCTACTCATACAGGTCTAGTCTCCACACAGCTACTCATACAGGTCTAGTCCTCCACAGCTACTCATACAGGTCTAGCCTCCACAGCTACTCATACAGGTCTAGCCTCCACACAGCTACTCATACAGGTCTAGCCTCACACAGCTACTCATACAGGTCTAGTCTCCACAGCTACTCATACAGGTCTAGTCTCCACACAGCTACTCATACAGGTCTAGTCTCCACACAGCTACTCATACAGGTCTAGTCTCCACAGCTACTCATACAGGTCTAGTCTCCACAGCTACTCATACAGGTCTAGCCTCCACACAGCTACTCATACAGGTCTAGTCTCCACACAGCTACTCATACAGGTCTAGCCTCCACAACAGCTACTCATACAGGTCTAGCCTCCACAGCTACTCATACAGGTCTAGCCTCCACACAGCTACTCATACAGGTCTAGTCTCCCACAGCTACTCATACAGGTCTAGTCCTCCACAGCTACTCATACAGGTCTAGCCTCCACACAGCTACTCATACAGGTCTAGCCTCCACACAGCTACTCATACAGGTCTAGTCTCCACAGCTACTCATACAGGTCTAGTCTCCACACAGCTACTCATACAGGTCTAGTCCTCCACAGCTACTCATACAGGTCTAGCCTCCACACAGCTACTCATACAGGTCTAGCCTCCACAGCTACTCATACAGGTCTAGCCTCCACAAGCTACTCATACAGGTCTAGCCTCCACACAGCTACTCATACAGGTCTAGTCTCCACACAGCTACTCATACAGGTCTAGCCTCCACAGCTACTCATACAGGTCTAGCCTCCACACAGCTACTCATACAGGTCTAGTCCTCCACACAGCTACTCATACAGGTCTAGCCTCCACAGCTACTCATACAGGTCTAGTCTCCACAGCTACTCATACAGGTCTAGTCTCCACACAGCTACTCATACAGGTCTAGTCCTCCACACAGCTACTCATACAGGTCTAGCCTCCACAGCTACTCATACAGGTCTAGCCTCCACAGCTACTCATACAGGTCTAGTCCTCCACACAGCTACTCATACAGGTCTAGTCTCCACACAGCTACTCATACAGGTCTAGCCTCCACAGCTACTCATACAGGTCTAGTCTCCACAGCTACTCATACAGGTCTAGCCTCCACAGCTACTCATACAGGTCTAGTCTCCACAGCTACTCATACAGGTCTAGCCTCCACAGCTACTCATACAGGTCTAGTCTCCACAGCTACTCATACAGGTCTAGCCTCCCACAGCTACTCATACAGGTCTAGTCCTCCACACAGCTACTCATACAGGTCTAGCCTCCACAGCTACTCATACAGGTCTAGCCTCCACACAGCTACTCATACAGGTCTAGTCTCCACAGCTACTCATACAGGTCTAGCCTCCACAGCTACTCATACAGGTCTAGCCTCCACACAGCTACTCATACAGGTCTAGCCTCCACAGCTACTCATACAGGTCTAGCCTCCACAGCTACTCATACAGGTCTAGTCCTCCACACAGCTACTCATACAGGTCTAGCCTCCACAAGCTACTCATACAGGTCTAGCCTCCACACAGCTACTCATACAGGTCTAGCCTCCACACAGCTACTCATACAGGTCTAGTCTCCACAGCTACTCATACAGGTCTAGTCCTCCCACAGCTACTCATACAGGTCTAGTCTCCACACAGCTACTCATACAGGTCTAGTCCTCCACACAGCTACTCATACAGGTCTAGTCTCCACAGCTACTCATACAGGTCTAGCCTCCACACAGCTACTCATACAGGTCTAGTCTCCACAGCTACTCATACAGGTCTAGCCTCCACACAGCTACTCATACAGGTCTAGCCTCCACACAGCTACTCATACAGGTCTAGTCTCCACACAGCTACTCATACAGGTCTAGTCTCCACAGCTACTCATACAGGTCTAGTCCTCCACACAGCTACTCATACAGGTCTAGTCTCCACACAGCTACTCATACAGGTCTAGCCTCCACAGCTACTCATACAGGTCTAGCCTCCACAGCTACTCATACAGGTCTAGCCTCCACACAGCTACTCATACAGGTCTAGCCTCCACACAGCTACTCATACAGGTCTAGTCTCCACACAGCTACTCATACAGGTCTAGCCTCCACAGCTACTCATACAGGTCTAGTCTCCACACAGCTACTCATACAGGGTCTAGCCTCCACACAGCTACTCATACAGGTCTAGCCTCCACACAGCTACTCATACAGGTCTAGTCTCACACAGCTACTCATACAGGTCTAGCCTCCACAGCTACTCATACAGGTCTAGTCTCCACAGCTACTCATACAGGTCTAGCCTCCACACAGCTACTCATACAGGTCTAGCCTCCACACAGCTACTCATACAGGTCTAGTCCTCCACAGCTACTCATACAGGTCTAGCCTCCACACAGCTACTCATACAGGTCTAGTCTCCACACAGCTACTCATACAGGTCTAGCCTCCACACAGCTACTCATACAGGTCTAGTCCTCCACAGCTACTCATACAGGTCTAGCCTCCACAGCTACTCATACAGGTCTAGTCTCCACACAGCTACTCATACAGGTCTAGTCTCCACAGCTACTCATACAGGTCTAGCCTCCACACAGCTACTCATACAGGTCTAGTCTCCACACAGCTACTCATACAGGTCTAGCCTCCACACAGCTACTCATACAGGTCTAGCCTCCACACAGCTACTCATACAGGTCTAGCCTCCACACAGCTACTCATACAGGTCTAGCCTCCACAGCTACTCATACAGGTCTAGTCTCCACACAGCTACTCATACAGGTCTAGCCTCCACACAGCTACTCATACAGGTCTAGCCTCCACACAGCTACTCATACAGGTCTAGTCTCCACAGCTACTCATACAGGTCTAGCCTCCACAGCTACTCATACAGGTCTAGCCTCCACACAGCTACTCATACAGGTCTAGTCTCCACACAGCTACTCATACAGGTCTAGCCTCCACACAGCTACTCATACAGGTCTAGCCTCCACACAGCTACTCATACAGGTCTAGCCTCCACACAGCTACTCATACAGGTCTAGCCTCCACAGCTACTCATACAGGTCTAGTCTCCACACAGCTACTCATACAGGTCTAGTCCTCCACACAGCTACTCATACAGGTCTAGCCTCCACACAGCTACTCATACAGGTCTAGTCTCCACAGCTACTCATACAGGTCTAGTCTCCACACAGCTACTCATACAGGTCTAGTCTCCACAGCTACTCATACAGGTCTAGCCTCCACACAGCTACTCATACAGGTCTAGTCTCCACACAGCTACTCATACAGGTCTAGCCTCCACACAGCTACTCATACAGGTCTAGCCTCCACAGCTACTCATACAGGTCTAGCCTCCACACAGCTACTCATACAGGTCTAGTCTCCACACAGCTACTCATACAGGTCTAGTCTCCACAGCTACTCATACAGGTCTAGCCTCCACAGCTACTCATACAGGTCTAGCCTCCACAGCTACTCATACAGGTCTAGTCTCCACAGCTACTCATACAGGTCTAGCCTCCACACAGCTACTCATACAGGTCTAGTCTCCACAGCTACTCATACAGGTCTAGTCTCCACAGCTACTCATACAGGTCTAGTCCTCCACACAGCTACTCATACAGGTCTAGCCTCCACAAGCTACTCATACAGGTCTAGTCTCCACACAGCTACTCATACAGGTCTAGTCTCCACACAGCTACTCATACAGGTCTAGTCTCCACACAGCTACTCATACAGGTCTAGCCTCCACAGCTACTCATACAGGTCTAGCCTCCACAGCTACTCATACAGGTCTAGTCCTCCACAGCTACTCATACAGGTCTAGTCTCCACAGCTACTCATACAGGTCTAGCCTCCACAGCTACTCATACAGGTCTAGTCTCCACACAGCTACTCATACAGGTCTAGTCTCCACAGCTACTCATACAGGTCTAGCCTACACAGCTACTCATACAGGTCTAGCCTCCACACAGCTACTCATACAGGTCTAGCCTCCACAGCTACTCATACAGGTCTAGCCTCCACAGCTACTCATACAGGTCTAGCCTCCACAGCTACTCATACAGGTCTAGTCTCCACAGCTACTCATACAGGTCTAGCCTCCACAGCTACTCATACAGGTCTAGTCCTCCACAGCTACTCATACAGGTCTAGCCTCCACAGCTACTCATACAGGTCTAGTCCTCCACACAGCTACTCATACAGGTCTAGTCTCCACACAGCTACTCATACAGGTCTAGCCTCCACACAGCTACTCATACAGGTCTAGCTCTCCACAGCTACTCATACAGGTCTAGCCTCCCACAGCTACTCATACAGGTCTAGCCTCCACAGCTACTCATACAGGTCTAGCCTCCACAGCTACTCATACAGGTCTAGGCCTCCACAGCTACTCATACAGGTCTAGTCTCCACACAGCTACTCATACAGGTCTAGTCCTCCACACAGCTACTCATACAGGTCTAGCCTCCACACAGCTACTCATACAGGTCTAGCCTCCACACAGCTACTCATACAGGTCTAGCCTCCACAGCTACTCATACAGGTCTAGCCTCCACACAGCTACTCATACAGGTCTAGCCTCCACACAG